>NDXB01011783.1:0-30660 GCA_002631895.1 Agapornis roseicollis
GAGGCGGTTTCCCCAGAGCAGAGCACAGCAGAGGGGCAGGATCCCCTCCCTGCGCTGCTGCTCACGCTCTGGGGGTGCACCCCGGCACACGCAGGGATTGTGGGCTCAGGTGCATACTGAAGCCGGGTCATGGGCAGCCTCTCCTCACCCAACCCCAAGTCCTTCTCGCCATGACTGCTCAATCCAGTCTCCCTCAGCCTGTGTGTGTGCTGGGGATTACCCTGACACAGGGATAGGACCTTGCACTTGGCCTTGTTAAACATCATCAGGTTTGCACATTCCCACCTCTCTAGCTTGTCCAGGTCCCTCTGGATCCCATCCCTTCCCTCCAGTGTGTCAACTGCACCACCCACATTGGTGGAATCCCCGTGCTCTGATGCAGAATGCAGCTTCCAGTGGAGAACTGGAGTTTGCCACTTCCTTGCCCTCTACACCCGGTTTTGAGGAGCATCATCCACTGCTGAGCCCCTCAGGGAATCAAATCCACCAAGTCCCAGCTGTGAGAACCTCAGAACTATACAAAGGAACAAAACCAAGGACAACACTGGCTGTAACTGCACTGTTTTCTCAAGCATCACAACAAAACCAAACAGCTTCGGAACCAAACAGCTTCGGAACCAAACAGCTTCGGAATCAAACAGCTTCGGAACCAAACAGCTTCAGAACCAAACAGCTTCAGGGAGTTCCGAGAGAACTGGGGAACTGTTTTCCCACCAACTTTGCCTTGTTCGGAACCAAAACTAGGATCTGGCGAGTTTTCCTCACTCAGTTTCCAAGCTTCTCAATCTCATCCATGTCACCCGGGTCCAGCTGCTTGATCTTGGTCTCTGTAGGAAGAGAAAACAGAAACAAAACGGGTCAAAGCTTGGGAAAATGGGACCCAGCGAGGGCAGGAGCTGGCGTTTGCCCTGCCTGCATGCACCATGGGCTGGGAAGCTCCTGCTGCTGGGAATTCCATGGTGCAGATCAAGGGTGGCTGCTGCAGAAGCGAGAGGCAGCCCAAGCAAGAGGCAGCAGCTCAGGTGAGGTTTGAGGCTCTGCTCCCACCTCCGAGGCGATGCTGGCTGGGAAGATGGTCGTTGTCCTTGTTGGGCAGCCCCAGCCTCAAGTCACGACGTCAAAAAAGCAGACAGGAGCTCATCCACTTGGATTTCCATCCCATGCTGGGCTCCTCTGGCCAACTCCATGGTTGGACTCGGCCTCTTCGGTATTCCAGCTGCAGTTATCCAGTGCTTCTGTTGCTTGGAAAAGCCTTTGCCGGAGTATCTGGCTCATGTGTGCCCTGCCAGGCTCTGCCACAGGCTCCTTTGGGGTTTGGATTTAAAGGACAAGCTGTCGGGACAGTTGGGCAGCACGGAGGAAGGGACGTGGTTTTCCACACACCAAAACGTTTTGATAACCTGCTTTTCCCTAAAAATCACAGGGAAAACACACCAGGATTTGAAAAGCCACCAGTGCAGCCACAGCATTTTGCACACGGCATGAAAAAAACCCTTGATATTCCCAAGTGGAATCTATTTCCACTCAGGCAAGACTCAGGCACCATTTCAGCTGCCAGCTGCAATACTGCAGCATGGACACCACACCCCTGGGATGTGGTTTTCCCAGGTAAGGGCAGATAAAATGCCTGAGGGAGGAAAAAGTGATGCTGAGGCATCCTGGGTATGTGTAACATCCCTCTCAAGTCACACACAACTTCCTTGGCTGGTTGTCTGGAAATGTCTCTGCAAGGGAGGAAAAATCCCAACCCTAGAAGGTCGACGGGCTAAAGGAGCAGCCCAGCAAGGTCCATGTGAGCTGGGAAACAGGATCCCAATCCCCAAGCCACCCCAGGAGAAGTGGATATGGGTGGATACTCACTGAAATGTTCCTCTATCATCTCCACGAGCGCCACGTCCTGGCTCTCCACCATGCTGAAGGCGATGCCGTTCTTCCCAAAGCGCCCCGTGCGCCCGATGCGGTGCAGGTAGGTCTCGAAGTCAGGCTGGCCCTGCTGGTTGGTGGGGAGGCTGAAGTTCACCACAATGGTGACCTGCTGCACGTCGATGCCTGGAAGAGGGAGACAGAGGGAGGGAACACCTCACCCTGTGGGATGAAGAACCGGAGGTGAGGTGAGGGGCACTGGGGTTTGGGGTACCTCTGGCGCAGACGTTGGTGGCGATGAGGACCTTCTCCTTCCCGCTGCGGAAGCGCTGGATGACGCTGGCACGATGGGCTACCGTCAGGTCTGCTGTCAGGATGGCAACCTGGTGTCCATCCTGGGTCATGGCTACTGCCAGCCAGTCGGCACTCCTCCGTGTCTGGGAGAGGCAGGATGATGTGGGATGAGGTGCTGCTGTGGCTTTGCCAGCATCCCATCACTCCCACAACACGCTCCACTGATAGTCCCCTATCCCAAGTCCCCTGCTCCCTCCAGGAAGCTCCTGGTGCTTCCCAACACCTCAAATAAGGCAAAACATGACGTGGACAAGCTCAAAGCCTCTGTCAGGACACACTCCGAGGGCGAGGACGTGCAGTGTGTTTCCATGTCACATATGCACCTCCCCGTGCTCCAAGGTGCTTTACCTGGCAGAAGATCATGGCCTGTCCAATGGTGATGCTGCCGTAGATGTTGCAGAGAGCTTCGTACTTCTCCTCCCAGCTCCTGCACACAAAGAAGTACTGCCGGATGTTGCTGAGGGTGAGCTCGTCCTCCCGCAGCATTATCATGATGGGGTTGGAGACGATTTTCTCAGCAAAGTCCCGCACGGCTGACTTGAAAGTGGCTGAGAACAGCAGCATCTGGCAGCTCTTGGGGAGAGCCCTGGGGAGAAGGAGAAGGAATTGTCAGCCTGGCACCTGGATGGACTCATTAGAAGGAGGGGAAAAGGTAATTTAAGGTGATTTTGTTGCGACAAAAGTCTTGCTGACTGCCCAATGGACACAGATTTACAGAGCCACATCCCTGGAATAAGCAAAGCACATGCGCAAACACCAATTCCATAGCAGCAAACCCCCTCCGCATCACAGGGACGCTCTTCCTTTGCTGCTTCAGCTCACCTTGGGAGATGAATTCTCCCTCACTTCCCTCAAAGAGGGTTAAATCCATCAGGACACCCACCTCTGGATGCGGATGCTCTGACAGGAGAGGCCCTGCGTGTCAATCATGATGTCGGCTTCATCCAGCACAAAGAGGGTGATCTTCTTCAGGTCCACAACCTTCTGCTTGAAACACCAATCCAGCATCGTTCCCGGTGTCCCGATGATGATCTGCTCCTTTATCGCAGCGCCCTGCAGGACTGCCAGAGAGGAAATGACACCATGTCTCTCCCTCAGCTATCTCGAGGCTCCAGGAGGGGGTCTCAATGCTCCCATGGTGCCGGTGGCTCCAGGCAGGACTCACCTCGGTTCCCCCGGATCGCGTACGTCAGCCTGATGTCGGCACAAAACTGCCCGATGCGCTCCACCACGCACCCGATCTGCAGCGCCAGCTCGTAGGTGGGAGCCAAGCAGAGGCACTTGGGGGGAAAAAAAGAGCTCTCAGACAAGAAATGCTTTGTTTAAAAGCCAAGGATACTCCCAGGATGGGATACACCAGGGAGGCACGAGGGACAAGCAGGAAAATCCTACCCTGCAACACTTCAAAGTGCAGGGGGATTGGGAGTTGATCAGATTTGAGGTCAGGGAGCTGGGAACATAGCCCAGCTGCAGGGACACAGGCAGAAAGAAGTCATTGTAACTGGTTCGGGGGGGATACTGCTCTCCTGAAAGGTGGTGCAGCTCACTTCCATGCCCAGCTTTAAAGCAACAGCTTAAATCACCCTATACACTGGAGATGAGTGGTCCCAAATGGCAACAACCTGCTGCCACAGCAGGTTCTGCTTGCAGGGATGTGACCAGGGATCACGGGGGTGTTTAAACCACCAGAAACCCAGAAGCTTCTCCTTTGCTTTTCCAAGTTTAAATTCCAGACTATCTAATGCCTGGCTTAAGCTAGCGAGAAGTGCCTCCTTTCAGCAGGCACCACAGCTTCTGTCCTACCTGCTGCTGCAATGGTACCTGTGGTTCATCAACCCACAGGACGGAAGCAGGGACAACCCCCTGGGATCTGCCCCCAGGCAGCATTTCAGGGCTTGGGCAAACCCTCCTGCGTCAGCTTTCCCTTTCCCTACGTTACCTGCGGGTACTTCTCGGTGGCATTAACTCTGCTCAGCATGGCCAAGACAAAAGCTGCTGTTTTCCCTGTCCCTGACTGGCTCTGGGCAATCAGATTTTGGGGCCTGCAAGGCAAAGATGGCTTAGAGGAGAGCGAAGGTTGGGGTGCCTCGAGGGAGCTGGGGTTCACCACAGGGCAGCGCCACTCACGGGTACGCCAGCATCATCGGCAGAGCTGTCTCCTGGATTTTGGATGGTCTGTTGAAGCCCATCATGTAGATACCCTTCAAAAGCTCCTTTTTCCTGTGAAAACACCAGAAAACCCATCAGAAACGGTCAGTGTGGGGAGTGCTGGTGACTCTTTGCTGGGGGGGGGCGGGACACGGGGCACACACTCACAGGGGCAGCTCCTCAAAGCTTTTGATGGAGTAGAGCGGAGAGCTGGGGTCCCGCTGCAGGATCTCTACATCGTGGCAGGACTCCACCAGGGATGTGCGGATCAGCTTGTTCAGCAGCGAGGTTTCGGCTGCCACCACTGGAAGAGGCAGGAATTCATTAGAAGGGCCAGTGTTGTTTAGTGCCATCATTGCCTGATGAGGGGATGGAGAGCACCCTCAGTACATCTGCAGATGACACCAAGTTGGGTGGGCTCGTTGATGTGCTGGAGGGCAGGGGGCTCTGCAGAGGGACCGGGACAGGCTGGATCGATTGGCTGTGACCAACGGGGTGAGGTTCAACAAGGCGAAGTGCCGGGTCCTGCATTTGGGCCCCCACCACCCCATGCAACGGCTCCAGGGTCCCAAATCACGGCTTTTAACAGCAAGCTTGTCGCCTTCCGGGACACACAGCGCTCAGGCTGTCCCCGCTCCTGGGGACCCCGACCCCGCTGGGGCGCAGGCCTCTGCCCCCGCTGCAGACGCTTACCTTTCTCCTCCTCCTCTTCATCCTCCTCTTCACCCTTCTCCTCGTCGCCTCGGCCAGCTGTTGGGAGAAGCCGGGTTGAGGCGGGCGTGCCGCCCAGGCCCTCCCCGAGGCGGGGCCGGGGCCAGCGCTCACCGCGGCGGCGCAAGAAGGGGTCCCGGCAGCGCTGCCGGGAGGTGGCGGTGGTTCTCGGTGGGAAGCCGGAGGGAAGCGGCAGCAGCCCCGCGGGAGCGGCGCGGCCCAGCCTGGCCTCGCCGCCGCCGCCACTGTCCCCAGCCTCCGCCATGGCCTCCTGAGGCGCCGATGCGGGGACACGCGCCCTCTGGCGGGCGGGAGGAGCGCGGGGGGAAGCGGACGGGACAGGCGCTTCCGGGGCAGCGGCACCGCAGGTAGGAGCGGGGCCGTGGGGCGGGTGGGGAGCGGGGCGAGAGGAGCAGGGAGGTACCAGGGTATCAGGAGGGCCCTGGGGTGAGGGGGGGGGCACAGACTGACCCGTGCGGGGGTAGAAATGGGGCGCTGGGGACAGGGACCCCGTAAGGTGGCGGCACTGTTACCCACAACGTGGCGCGGGGGGTTTCCGGGGTGCTGGGGACAAGGAGCATATAGGGTGCAGGACAGGGACCCTGTAGGGCGCCAGCACTGCGCCTACAGTGGGATCCTTGGGGTGCTGGAGGAGCAGGGACAATGTAGGGTGGTGGCACTGTCCCCCCACGGGATTTTGGGGGGATTCCCTGGAGTGCTGGAGGAGCAGGGGCTCCATAGGGTGGGGGAGAGGGACTACATGGGGTGCCAGCACTGCTCCCCACAGGGTTTGGGAGAGTTCCTAGGGTGCTGAATGAGCAGGGGCCTTGTGGAGTGGTGTTGCTGTTCCTCATCAGGTTTTGGGTGGGTCCCTGGGGTGCCAAAAGAGCAGGGACCCTGTAGGGTGGTGGTACTGCCCCCCATAGGGCTTTAAGGGGTCTCTGGGTGCTGGGCACAGACACCCCTCTATCAGGAGGGTCCACAGGGTGCCAGAACTCCCCCATGTGGGGTGACAGCAGGGTGTCCCTCATCCCCCACCCCAGAGGAGGTTTTAGGGACCTGACCTGGGGCTCCCATTGTCACCTGCTTCCCATCCTTCCCATGCCCTCTTCCAGCCTGAGGTTTCAGGGACCTCTACTGCACAAATCACCAAACTTCTGGAAATATGGGGGGGAAACCAGGAAAATCATGAGGATAATGTTGGGTTTAATTCCCCCTAAAATGTGTTTTAAAAACAAGGTAAAGTGGGGCCGAGTGAGACACAAAGATGAGCTCGGAGTAACAGGTATTGGTTAAGGGGGTGAGGAAATGTCTCTAATTAACCCACAGGACAATAAGGAATCTTTCCACACACTTTATTAGAGATATTGCCATAAATAAAACCTCACATGAGAACCCAGGAGCACTCAAATCCCAAAGATCCTTACATCCTGATTCCTAACACCCCGAACCTGAACTCGGGAGGAAGCTTTTCCCTCTGTGCCAGGTGAAGTTTTAATACCAGGATTTAACCCTCTAGAAATACATTAAAAAAAAGGACATTTCCCAAATTATCAAGGATTTTGAGGGGCAAAAATGCACTCAGTATGTGGTTCAGAGGTATCCGTAAGGAGCGGGCCTAGGTGGAGGTGGCTTTCCTGGGAATGAGGCCGTTGGCCAGGTCCCAGCGCACTTCCCAGCGCAGGGCAGCTCTCTTCTTTTCAGTGGGCACTGTGTAGGTGTTGGGGACATAAAGGTGTTGTGGTGGCTTCTCGGGAAGCTCGGCCTTGCAGAGCATCTGCTCCCGGATGCTCCAGCGCAGTTCCTGCCGCTGATCCTCCCCCGGGATCCGGAACTTCTCCCATTCTCGTTTATACTCAAAGTATTTGGCCACTCGGTCGGTTTTCCCCCTGTTCCGTCCCAGCGGCTCGAGCCGTGGTGGGATGAAGGATTTGGGTTGTCCCGCTGTGTACTGAGACACAGGAGAGCTCCTGCTCCCAAAATCCCTGAGGAGAAAGGGGGAGCTGTCCAGAGGGAGCCACTGACACACAGATTCATCATGGGAGCTGCTGCTGGTCTCAATCTCCCCCTCAGAGATGCTGTCATCTGGCTCAGACAATTCCTGCCTGGGGCTCCAAGCCTCGGGATCGCTCTCGGGTTCACTGGGCAGCGACTCGTCAGACACCTCCACTCCCCCATCAGGTCTGCGCCTCAGCACCTTCCTTTTCATGACCAGCGTCCTGGCTCCTCTCTGCTCCTTGGAACATCGAGGAAAGCCTGGCTGTGTTCCCAGAGTGAGGGAGGCATTGACATAGGGATCGTGGGGGGGGGGTGCCTGCTGCTCGCTGCCTCCACGCTGGGGGTACCACACTTCAGGTGGCGGCTCCTCGGCATCCAGAGTGGTCCGTTCATACCTGTCTGTTCCCACTCTATCCATGATTTTCACCAGACTGGGTGGATTCTGCAAAGAAACAGTAAAACCAGAGTTGATTCCTTGCAGCACTTGGAGCTGAAGACAACGTGGGCTCTGACACTCAACTGCTGAATCTCCTGCTGCCAACAGAAGGCTCTTCACCTACAGCAGTGCAGATATAACCACCCCATCCCCAAGGAAACCCCCAAATTCCAGCTTGGAAACAGCACTGAAATTAATTCAGTGATACATAAGGTACTAACAAGGCGATGGACAAGCACAGGGTGGATTCAGTTTGCTGTGTAATAGATTTTCCCCTTGTACCTGCTCTTAAAAACATGGAATTGAGTCATGATTTAATCCAGGGATGGCCAAGAGGATTTTACTCCCACAGAAGAAAAGGCTCATTGCAGCCCAAAGGCTGAGTGTGATTACGGTATTCCTTAGGGATCTGGAGACAGATTCCAGTCGTGACACAGGTTTAGGATGACTGGTTTGGAAAAGAGAGAAGGAAAACTCCAGTTTGAAGTGTGCTGTTATGAAATGCTGGAGCAGATGGTGTGGTGAGATGAGTGGCAGGTGCTAGCGAGCTGTCTGGTGTGGTGGTGCTGGCTCAGCATGCTGAGGAATGGAAAAGGCTCCACCATGGTGTGGATAGCACAAAGCCAGCTGGGAATGCCAGATCCCATAGAACACTGAGAGGTTAAACCAGTAAATTATTCCAAGGGTAATGATTATTTCAGAGAGCAAAGTTACAGATGTGGTAAAGCCACATAAAAATGTGATTTCCTTCTTTGCAGAACCCAAGGAGCCCCTGGCAGCTCCCAAAGGCTCCAGGACTATGGCCGAGGGAAGCACAGCTGCTGACCAGGAGCGACTCTTGAGAAGGGTGCAGGAGCTGGAAGAGGAGGTGAGGAGGCTGCGGGAGAAGCTGCGAGAGGATGAGGGCTCTGGGAAACAAGGGGCTCCCTCAGCCCCCAGGAAGAGCAAGAAACGCCAACAGCGACCATTTGATTTCGGAGCCTATGGCCGCAGACACGTGGCGCTGAAGATCTCCTACCTGGGCTGGGGCTACCAGGGCTTTGCCAGCCAGGAGAACACCACCAACACCATCGAGGAGAAGCTCTTTGAAGCCTTGAAGAAGACACGGCTGGTAGATGACAGACAGACATCCAACTATCACCGCTGCGGGCGGACGGACAAAGGAGTCAGTGCCTTTGGACAGGTCAGGATCCCGCCCCCGCTGGGGCTTTTCCTGGGTTTCTGGGCTCCTGTGGGATTAACGTTTTCTGGGATGAGCCAAGGCATGGGTTGGATTTATTGTTCTTTAAAGCCAGAAGCTTTAAAATCTAAAAGTGAGCCTGGTGCTGGCTTCCTGCACATAGGATGGTGATTTTTGACCCTCAGAGTGTTTATTAGCATCATTTTTCCCTAGGGGCTGTTTTAAGAGGATGAAACACGGTTTTCAAGCTGCAGCCCAGAAAGAGAAGATGCCCCTTCCTCACAGAGCCCTGGCAGCTGATTGAACTGGCTCACCCTAACAAAAAATGAAACAGAATCCAAGAATTGGATCTCTTCCTATGGATTCGGGCAGCCCAATTCCTGCGCAGAAGGATCTGGGGGTAGCTGGAGCAGAAGGGAGCATGGGAGAGGGAGGGAGTGAAGTGATGGCTTCCCCGCTAGGCCAGTCTCTCCTTCCCTGCTGGCTTGGGAATTGGAGCCAGCTCAGCTTTTGCTTCAGATGGGCTGTCTGCTCTGCTTCATGGGATGAGCCACATGGAATAGGGCAGGGGCCGGCTTTCCTTGTGCTGTGTGAAGCATGTAAGCACTGCAGTGTTCATTCCCACAGCAGGTTTCCCAGGCAGCCAGGCTGTTAATGCCTTAAACCATCATCTCCAGCCAAAAAACATAGGTGAAATAATAAAAAATCACATTATATCCAAAACCCGGGGCCTAAAGTTGAAGCAGTTTTGAGCTACGTAGGCAGCCTGCAAGTTTCTGTGTTATTAAAGGAATCTGTAGCATCTGCTGGGAACCTGAGCAGAGGCAGCTCTTCCCGCAGGAAGGAGTGGGGAGATGGCCCCGTTTGAGACACCTTCCTCTGGAGGAGATCCTGAATTTATTTCACAGTGGTGTAGGAAGATATGGCTCCCCAGAATACACCCATCTGCCATTTCATCCTGGCATTCCTCGTTTTGCAGGTGATCTCCCTCGATCTCCGCTCCAACCTGCTGGAGGGGCAGAAGCTCAATGGCCACAGGGGTGCCTCAGAAGGGAAAAGCAAGGAGGAGCTCCGCTACACCCATATTCTGAACAGGGTGCTCCCACCTGACATCAGGGTGCTGGCTTGGGCTCCTGTGGAGCCTGAATTCAGTGCCAGGTTCAGCTGCCTCAAGAGGACCTACCGGTACTTCTTCCCCTGTGCCAACCTGGACGTGGGTCTCATGCACGCTGCAGCCCAGAGGTATGTGGGGACGCATGACTTCCGTAACCTCTGCAAAATGGACGTGGCCAACGGGGTGGTGAACTTCCAGAGGACAATCCTGAGTGCTGGAGTGACATGGGTTGAAGGAGGAGGAGGAACAGGCCCGCAGGATCCCTTCAGTCTGTGCCAGTTTGAGGTGACAGGCCAAGCGTTTCTCTATCACCAAGTGCGCTGCATGATGGCTGTCCTCTTCCTCATCGGCCAGGGGATGGAGAGCCCAGAGGTCATCGATGAGCTGCTGGATGTGGAGAAGAACCCTCAAAAGCCACAGTACAGGTATGGGAAGCTTGGGAAAACTTGCTGTGCTGCTTGTCGAGGCAATGGCTGTGTGTGAAGTGCTGCTGGCAAGGCAATTCTCTGCCAGTCTGCGAAGCAGTCTCTCACAATACAGAAGCAAGCTGCCAGCGGCCTCTCCGAGTGGTATCCATGAGGATCTCAGTTTTGTTGCTCCCAGACAAACTTTATGGCTTTAGTCCATGGTATTTGGTAAAAGCTAATTCAGTTTTTAAAGGCAAAGGGAGTTCTGTAAAAGACAGGGCTGCTTTTGGCAGAGGGCAGGGTGTTGTGTGAGCCTTTTCCATCACAGATCCCTCCAGACAGTGACAGCTAACACTTCCCTCCTCTTCCCCAGCATGGCAGTAGAGTTCCCTCTCGTCCTGTATGACTGTGAGTTTGAGAACATTCAGTGGCTCTACGACCAGGAGGTACAGGAGTTCAATGTCACACACCTGCAGCAGCTCTGGGCCAGCCACGCTGTCAAAACCCAAGTGCTGCGCAGCATGTTGCAGGGGTTAGATGCTGCTCCCGTGGCTACGGGCAAAGGTAAGAGATGGGTTTGTGGTAATATCTGGGTCAGGGCAATCTCAGGCACAGTTTTGGTGGAGAAGTGATTCAGAGCAGCCCTGAGAAGGACTTCGGGGTGTCAGTGGATGAGAAGTTCCCCATGAGCCAGCTTCAGTGTTTGTTTGAGTCCGGAACGCCCCAACTGCTGGGCTGCACCCCCAGAGCGTGAGCAGTAGCGCAGGGAGGGGATCCTGCCCCTCTGCTGTGCTCTGCTCTGGGGAGACCCCCCCCTGCAGCCCTGCTCTAGCTCTGGGGCAGCAGCACAAGAGGGACGTAGAGCTGCTGGAGCGAGGGCAGAGGAGGCCACAAAGATGCTCAGAGAGCTGGAGCAGCTCTGCTCTGGAACCAGGCTGAGAGAGCTGGGCTGGGGCAGCCTGGGGGAGAGAAGGCTCCTGAAGGGGAGACCTGAGAGCAGCTCCAGTGCCTAAAGGGGCTGCAGGAACCTGGAGAGGGGCTTGGGACAAGGGCCTGTAGGGACAGGCCAAGGGGAATGGCTTGAACCTGCCCGAACAGGGGAGGCTGAGCTGAGCTCTTAGGCAGAAGCTCTTCTTTCCTGTGAGGGTGCTGAGGCGCTGGCCCAGGGTGCCCAGAGAAGCTGTGGCTGCCCCCTCCCTGGCACTGTTCAAGGCCAGGTTGGACACAGGGGCTTGGAGCAAGCTGCTCCAGTGGAAGGGGTCCCTTCCCGTGGTAGGGGTTGGAGCTGAACAAGCTTTAAGGTCCCTTCCAACCCAAACCATTCCATGAGTCTATGAATATCACAGAATTACAGAGGGATGGGTTTTGAATAAGGACGCTAAGAGGGAATTCAGTAGATTGTTCAAACCGTGGGTGCTGTTTTCATTGCATCACAGGTGAGGAGAGCAGCAGCACCATCCTCTGGGCAGCCCGGCAGCCCCCTCTCTGCCGCCAGGCCAGTGGCTTTGTGGAAGGTGTCCGGGCCCGCACATACAAGCCTTTGCTGTCCCGCCCCAAGTGCGAGGGGCTGGAGGCCCGCATCCAGCACTTTGTGCAGAGGGGCCGCATTCAGTCCCCCCTTGGGATGGAGGTGGAGGGGGACAGAGACCAGCAGCCCCCCGAGAGCAAGAGGAGCCACAGCAGGGATGTCCAAGAGCAGCCTTCCAAGCGGGTCTGCGTGGATACAGAGTGATGGTGATGGGTCACCTCAGCAAGAGGCCATCTCAACCCTTTGCCTTTTCATACAATTGGTAAAACTTTGCCATTTTCTAGTGCTATTTTTATAAATATCAAGTAAAGCCACATCTGTGTGTGTCTGGTTCTGGGCTCCTCAGTGCAAAAAAGACAAGGAGCTGCTGGAGAGGATCCAGCGGAGGCCACAGGGATGCTCAGGGGTCTGGAGCATCTCTCTGATGAGGAGAGATTGCAGGAGCTCCTGAGGCACAGCAGCCTGAGAAGGGATCTCATCCATGCAGATCAATAGCTCCAAGGTGGGTGCGAGCAGGATGGTGCCAGACTGTTTCCAGTGGTGCCCAGTGCCAGGACAAGGAGCAGCGGCCATAAACTAAAACAAACCCAGTTTCATCTCAACGTGAGGAAGAACTTATTCCCATTGAGGGTGTCAGAGCACTGAACAGGCTGCCCAGGGGGCATGTGAAGTCTCCCTCTATAGAGGCACCCAAATCCCACCAAGGACACGTTCTTGTGTGACCTGCGCTGGGTGGCCTTGGACCGGGTAATCTCCAGAGGGCTCTTCAAGCCTAATGGATCTGTGGAATGCCAAGGAATGCGGCTGTGTTCCTCTTTGGGGACAAGGGAGGTGCCTCAGCCCCCTCACAACACCTCACACCTCCGAGGCGACCCCGGCCCGTGCCAGCCCAGTCCCCGGCTCCCCGCGGTACCTGTGAGGGCTCGGCCGCTCCCGTCCTCCCGCCGCGACCGTTACCGGCAGCAACCGCCACCGCCGCGCTTCAAACCGCCGGGGCTGAGGCCCGCCTAGCGCAGCGACACCATTGGCCGGCACAGCTCTCGCTCAGCTGGCTGGCTCCTTCCGATTGGGAGAGCGGGCTGAAGGACCGCCCTGCGCCACTGCCATTGGCCGGTAAGAAAGCGAGGGGAAGGAAGAAGAAGGAAGAAAGATGGCGGCGGCCAGCGGCGGGGCGGTGCGGCGGAGCATGGCGGGCCTGGCCCGGGCGGTGCGCACGATTTGCGGTGGCGGCGGCAGCAGGCGGGCAGCGGCAGAGGAGAAGAAGGGGCCGGTGCGAGCCGAGCACCTGGCGGAGCGGCTGCGAGAGCGGAAGAGGGAGGAAAAGCAGCGAGAGGTGAGCGGGCGGGGCCTCGAGGAGCGGGACTGTGACTGCTAGCGTGGCCCGCGGTCAGACGGGTAGTGCAGGCAGGCGCGGGGGAGCCCGGTTATCCCTCAGCGCTCCCGGTTCCTTGTCTCCTCAGGTCCCCAGAGACCCAGCGCAAAGGCGGGTACGGGAGCTGGCCATGCTGAGCGCCGGGCTGCAGCACGTTCACCCTAACGTCCTGGCCAGAATACTGAAGCAGGCAACGGTGTACCAAAACGAGGAGATCGTGGTGATCAACAAACCCTACGGGCTGCCTGTGCACGGTGAGGGGCAGCCGGCCGTGTCTGCAGCGGTGACGTGGGGTGGCAGTGGTCTCCATGGCATTTGGCTCAATCATAGAATCACGGATTGGTTTTGGTTGAAGGGACCTTAAAGCTTCTCCAGTTCCAACCCCTGCCATGGGCAGGGACCCCTTCCACTGGAGCAGCTTGCTCCAAGACCCTGTGACCAACCTGGCCTTGAACAGTGCCATGGATGGGGCAGCCACAGCTTCTGTGGGCACCCTGTGCCAGTGCCTCAGCACCCTCACAGGAAAGAAGAGCTTCTGCCTAAGAGCTCAGCTCAGTCTCCCCTGTTTCAGTTTGAACCCATCACCCCTCGTCCTATTGCTACAGTCCCAGCATCCTTGTAGCCCCCTTCAGACACTGGAAGCTGCTCTGAGGTCTCCAAGCAGCTTCTCTAAGTTGAGCAGCCCCAACTTTCTCAGCCTGGCTCTAGAGCAGAGCTGTTCCAGTCCCTTTATCACCCCCATGGCCTTCCTTCACTGAGGTTTTCCTTCCCCAGGAGGGATGTCACCTTTAGATCCCAGCCTCCATCTCACACTCTGGGGGTAACTGAGGGTACATGGGAGGTGAACATTCCCGCTGACTGCTTTGCCCATGTGCTGTGCAGGTGGCCCTGGGATCAAGAATTGTATCACCGATGTGCTGCCAGTTTTGGCCAAGATGTTGGAGAACATGAAAGCTGAACCCCTCCACCTTTGCCACCGGCTGGACAAGGAGACCACGGGTGTGATGGTGCTGGCGCGGAGCAAAGAGGCCGCAGACAGGATCCGACTTCTCTTCAAGACTCGTCAGGTGGAGAAGATCTACTGGTAGGAAACGTTTTGGTGGACAAGCGGCTCTGAAGGGCCTGTAGGGATTGAAGAAGAGGTAAAGGGACCGTCCCCAGGGTGTGTTGTTGGAGTGGAGGCTTGTGGTCTTTACCCATCTCTTTATGGGGCTGGGATGAGGGGAGGGAGCCCTTCATGCTGGAGCAACACCCACAGACCTCTGCTTTCCCTCCCCAGGGCAATCAGCCTGGGGGAGCCAGACCCCACGGAAGGCATCGTGGACATCCCCATCGTGGAGAAGGAGGTACAGAGCCACCAGTCGCACTACAAGGTGAGCCACACTTCCCATCCCCAGCTCCTTCCTTTGCCTCCCCATGGGCTCACCCTATTGTCACCGCTCAGAGGACGCTGGCCCCCAGCTACCGCCTGTCTCCGGAGGATGGGAAGGTGGTGAGGACCCGGAGGAACCGGAGCGCCGAGAGCGCAGTGACACGGTACCGGCTCCTGGCCAGCTCTGCTGCCTGCTCGCTGCTGGAGCTCCAGCCCATCACCGGTGAGGCCTGGATGGGTGACCCCACATTGTGTGAGCTGCTTTCTGTGTGGCTGTGCAGCCAAGAGCAGTGCTGGAAGTGGGAACTCGTTGTTAGACACAATGAGAATCCTGTCTGGGACAAGGATCTGGGAACAATCACATGAGCAGCAGTCAAGGGAGGGGATTCTCCCCCTCTGCTGCGCTCTGGGGAGGCCTCCCCCTGCAGTCCTGATCTAGCTCTGGGGCAACAGTGTTCAAGCCAGGTTGGACAGGGCTTGGAGCAACCTGCTGTAGTGGAAGGTGTCTTTGCCCATGGCAGGGAGGTGGAACTGCATGAGCTTTAAGGTCCCTTCAACAGCAACCATTACTCGACTCTGATAAGCCATCCCTGGGCTGCTGGGCCACTCAGGGTGGTGGATGGGAGCTGAGGCCTGGCACGGCTGGTTGTCATGTTTCTCCTGTCTCGCTTTCCTCCTCAGGGGTGAAGCACCAGATCCGGGTTCACCTGGCCTATGGCTTGGGCTGCCCCATCCTTGGGGATCACAAATATTCCCACTGGAGCAAGTTGGCACCTCAGGTAAGGCAGGTCCAGTGCTGGGTGGTCAGCCAGAGGCAGATCCACTTCCAGCAGGCTGTGTGTGTTTCCCAGCTCCCCATGGGCTGGGGTTTGCAAGCTCTGTCTGCAAGAGCTGGGGTTGTAAAAAGGATCTTTCCTGTCCTCACCACAGAAGCTTCCTAAAATCACCTTGAAGAGGCTGAAGCTGGAGCAGAGCAAGGCTCGCCACCTCCCGCTCCACCTGCATGCCCACCGGCTCTCCCTGCCCCTGGGCGAGCAGCTGGATCTTGTCTGCAAACCACCCCCCTTCTTCAACAAGACTCTGAGGAGCCTGGAGCTGGACTTTGACAAAGATTAACAGGGCAGGAAGGGAGAGGTGATCTCCACATCCCTGGCATGTTGTAGTGCTGCGTCCTGCTGCTTGGCAGCGGTGTCCACCTTGGAGACAGCGGTGAGATGAAATCCACAGTGACTGCTGCTTGCCAGACACCTCCTCTGTTGGTACTGGGCTCCAGATCAGGTACCTGTGGGTGCTTTTTGCCCTGATGTGGTGCAGAAGAGCAGCTGGGCACACTAAAGAGACACTAGTTTGGTTAAATGAGGCTGTGTAGAAACTGGGCTTTGCCCAGTTGTGGTTGGAACTTGTCTCTGAGCAATAAATGGTCCTGTTGGTGCCCAGGTGAAGGGCTTTGTGTCTCTGTGCTTGGTCCCGGGCAGGTTTGATTGGTGCAGTCCCATTTGAGGACTGTCACTCAGCCTTCCAGAGCCATTTAGAGTTTCTTCCTCCTATCCTGACACTCTGTGCTCCAATTTGGAGAGTCCCTTCCTTGGAAAATCCGTGGAAAGTGCAATTTGGCAGCAGCTGCGCTGGGAATTCCTCTGCTTGGCTTGGCTGCACAGCTCCTGGACTCCGTTTGCAGTGTCAGTGCTAGTTTTTGGGCACCAAATATGCTGCTGGGAGAGACTTTCCTGTCCCTATGCTCCTTCCAATTCTCCTGTCGATTCTAGATCCCATTATCAGCATCCTTCTCCCTCAGGAGCTACCTCAAAGCCAGATTCCTTCCCCTGTACCCCAAGATTGAAAAGCTGAGGAATGGCAGCACCAGCATTTGGTGTGTCTTGGCCTGTCCCCAAAGTGCAAGTTGGTTTAGATGCTGGAAAAGGCTCTTTGTCCCCTGTGGGGCTACCACATACCTTGTTGGGGTGACTCAGTAGGGTAACACCCTGTGCCTCAAATGGGTGAAAATAGTTGAGGACCCCCCACCCTCCTCAAAAGCACCCAGAAATACATCTGTTTATGAGAGAGGGATGCAAAACCACATGGAGCCGGGCTGGAATTCTGCCTTCCCAGCCTGCTGCCACGGCTGCCTGGGGGTTTTGTTTTCTATTTCAGGACGTGCTGTTTGGGAAAAGGCTTCCCCCTGTAATTACCAGTGGATTCAAGGCGGTGCCTGAGCTCTCATCCCAGCTGCCTGGTAGGGATGGCTTGGCAAGAGATGCCTCCAGCCTTACAAAGCTACTCCTTGAGCTGGGCACACCTCAGACAGCACCAGAGCCCCCAGGCAGCAGCAGCAGCATCATCAGCTCCTCTCCCTCCATACAAAGATGTCCCTCTCGCACACAGCTGCTGAGTACATGCTCTCTGATGCTCTCCTCCCAGATCCCGGTGGATCCCGAGCTAAGGGCCTGCGGCTGGAGCTGCCCAGCGATCGCCTCCTTAAGTTCATCACTGTGGGGCTGCCCCTCTTCCTTGTCTCCCTGGCTTTCGCCCGGGAGTTCTCTGCTGGTGAGTCCTGGCTTTTGAATGGGAATCTTTGGGATACGGGTTGGTTGGTGCTGGGAAACGCTTGTGGTCTCACTGGTGTGGCTGTGGTCCCAGGTGGGGCAGCCTGGAAATGCTGGTTTAGGAATCGTTCTGCCTCAGGCATGTTTATTGATTGGTTTTAATGCATTATTGGTTGCTGGGGAAGCTGGGAACAGCTGTGCTAAACCCCAGCACCAGTGGTGAATCAGTGCCCCACCTCAGCTGCTTGCCCCCAGCACCTTTGGGTGTTGCTGGTGAGGACAAGAAGGGAGCTGGCAGGGCAGCTCAGGGAATACATCCCACAGGAACCATAGGATGAATCACAGACTGGTTTGGGTTGGAAGGGACCTTAAAGCTCACCCATGGGCAGGGACACCTTCCACTAGACCAGGTTGCTCCAAGCCTTTTCCAAACTGGCTTTGAACACTGAAGGACAGCACAAAGGGTTTCACTGATGGAGCGTTGTGACCTCAGGCTAAATCTGGCCTTGGCCAAGGTCCTGCTGCTGCCTATGAGGGTTTGGTTTGACTTTGGTTTCTGGCTGCTAACTGCCCCACAGTGCTCAAAGGGTCTGTGTTTGGGAAGTGATGGAAAATGCAGCAGTGGGGAAGGACAGCTACAAAATGACTGGGAAAAAGGAGGGGGTTATAATTCCAAGTGATGCCTGAGATGTAATCCCCCTCCCTGGACCCCCATGGCTGAGGTTCACCCTGCTCCTCACCCCAGGCTCACAGATCAGCTGCTTCTCCCCCACCAACTTCACTGGGAAGCAGTCAGCCTATGTTGACACGGCTTGCTGGGACTCCCTTGTCCACCATGGCTTGGACACCGAGGGACACGCTGTCACCAAGTCCCTGTGGGCTCTCAAGGTACCTGTCCAGCTCACGTTTGGGTGCCCTCAGGTCCCACCTGGGTGTGCAGCAGAGCTGAAGTAACTCCTCTGCTTATCTACTTCCTCCAGGTCTTCCCCTACTCGCTACTGGTGGTGGCGGTGCTCATGTACCTGCCGTACCTGCTGTGGCGTTACGCAGCCGCCCCTGCCCTCCACTCCGACCTCCTCTTCATCATTGATGAGCTGGACAAGTCCTACAACCGCTCCGTGCGCCTGGTGCAGCACATGAGGAAGGTGCAGCAGGCCAGCGCTGAGCCCGAGCGCTTCTGGGAGGAATACGAGAGGTGAAGCCCTTGGGAAGCCTCAGCATCCTACTGATGGCTTTCTGCATGGTGCTGTGGCTGTGGCCACGTTCAGGATGGGCTTTGGGGAAGGGATCTGGTTGGGGGGGTGGCTCTAATTCCCCTCTGTATCCCCAGGGCCCGCCAGGAGAGGTATTTTGAGTTCCCGTTGCTGGAGCGCTACCTGACCTGCAAGCAGCGTGCTCACTCCCTGGTGTTCATCTACATCCTGAGGAACCTGCTGCTGCTCGTGTTCTTGGCTGCCACCTGCCTCTACCTGGTCTTCCTCCACCTCAACATCTTCTTCCAGGATGAGTTCAACTGCTCCATCAAAACAGGGCTGCTCCAGGCAGAGCCCCACATCCCACCACTCATCCCCTGCAAGCTGGTCTTCTTCTCCGTCTTCCAGCTCATCAGCCTCTCAGTTGGTGGCGTTTATGTCCTCCTCATACCCATGGTCATCTACAATGCCCTGCAGCTCTGCCAGTGGGACAAGGGGCTGCTCTCTGTCTATGAGATGCTGCCAGCCTTCGACCTGCTCAGCCGCAAGATGCTCACCTGCCCCGTCAACGACCTCAACGTCATCCTCCTCTTCCTCCGCGCCAACATCTCCAAGCTGACGTCCTTCAGCCGCCTCAACGCTGTCAGTGCCCTGAGGGAAGCCACCACCAACAAGGAGGACATTGACACTGTCGTCGACTTCATGACACTGCTGGCGGGGCTGGAGACCACCAAGCCCAAACACCACCCTGATGGCAGCACACCCCAGTCCAATGGCAGGGCCCCAGGTAGGATTTGGTGGCAGAGATGACTTCTTCACTCTTCTCTTGGCTCCCACATGCAAGATCCTGCCCTGGGGGTGAGGTTGGATCCATCCACCACTAAGATCCTAAACCCTTTGGCCAAGATCGTCAGGTTTTGGGAGGGATTCGTGGGGCTGAGGGCTCCGTTTCCAGCCAGGAATGGGCTCTGGCAGCTGGGATGTGATGCTACTGCAAGCCCACGCGTGGGCAGGAGTTGCTATAGGAACAGAAAGCGGAGAGTTTGGCACTTCAATCCAAGCTCTGGGCAAAACCCAACTCCCCCCCCGGCAGTGGTTTCTAGGCTCTGGGAGACAGCTCATCCTGTCTCATCCTGGCAGGATGGGAGCCAGGAGGCCTGGGCTCCATTCCTGGCCCTGGGGGTTTTGGTTTCCAAAGAGAAAACCACCAGAAGCCCCCAGATTGCTGTATTTAGCATCCTTGTTGGCATGGCAACCACGGGGCTAGCACAACTGGCTCTTGGGCTAGTGGCACACCGGTGGTGGAAGCCCAAGACCCCAATTTGTGATCACCCCAATAACCAAGTTCCTCCTCTTTGTCTAGAAATGAAGCCTGGAGCGGAAGCAATGGGAAAAGCCTCCCGGGACTCACTCGGCTCTGCCTGACCCCAAGAGCAGGCTGCAGGCTGGGATCCGGTTGGATTCAGTTCCTTATTGCCAGCATTCCTCAAGCACATTAAACTCTGGTTTGGAGACAGCCTGGTGAGGTGATATCTGTGACGTGACAGCAGCAGCGAGCCTGAGCTCCCCTGTGTTATTCCTGTGTTTGGGATACCCCTTCTTACGGCTTTCTGGCAACAAAGGGTTAAGAGAAGATTTAGATGAGCTATTGGGAAGAAGTTCTTCCCTATGAGGGTGCAGAGCCACTCTCAGATGTCTTATTCCAAGCGCTGGGTGCCACATTTTCCTGGTAATGCAGCAGGAGGGTGGGAATGGAGCACTTCAAGGATGTTCCTCTGAAGGAAAAGAAGGATCCAGGAATAACTCGAGCTGGTTTATTAACTCTTTATTAACAGCAGGAGGTAGAAGGCACCTCTGCAGCTCCATGTCCCAGCCCCAGTCTGACCCTTGGGTTGTGGTCCCACCACAGGCTTGTCCTGGACCCTGTGAGCACCCTGCCATGGGGGTCAGCACCCCATGTTCCTGGTGGGGGGACCAGGACCAGCTCCATGGCAGGGAGGGGTTCAGCTCCCATCCTGCTGCTTGTCCTAACATAATTCTTCATTCATTTCCTTTTAATTTGCCTTGACTTCAGGCCAAAGAGGAGCTGGAGATGTTTAATTAGGGAGGCTGTAATCAAGCCAGCTGCCTCCCTGAATCGGGAAGGCACTGTGCCAACATCCTGAAGCCACTCGGAGAGGCCTAAGCTCCCTGCACCAGCCCCTAAATCCTTTGGGAGAATCCGAAATCCCTTGGGAGAGCCCCTAAATCCCCCAGGACAGCAAGGAGCTTGGGTGGAGGAGCAGCAGCTCCATCTCTCCAGTTCTGCTGGAGCTCTTCAGGGTCTCCAGGAGGAAGGGGGGTGCAGGCAGGCCCTGGGGGTTGTAGAGGGCACAGGACTGGTACTCACAGGGCCACTCAGCCCAGGCATAGCGCAGGGCCAGCACCAGTGTCCCGCAGCCACCCAGGGCCAGTGTCACCGTGTGGGACCCCACTGCCACTATGGGAGCTGGCAGCCACCTGCACAGGGACACGGGGCTGGAGCAGCACACCTGGAGAGGGGAGAACCCTCCCTTAGCACGGGCTTCACCTTGCAGCCATGGGGAGAAGCTTCTCTCCCCTTCTCACCTCGAATGCTGGTGTGTCCCTCTGGCGCCAGACAAGCTGCTGGCTGTAGGTGACGTTCAGCAGAGCCCTGGTGACTTCCAGGACAGCCCGGATCGGGAATGGCCCCTGGAAAACCAGGTTTTTCTCCCCGTATGCCACAGCCCTAGCACCCAGCTGCAGGCGATGCGCCACGTTCTGCTTGTCCCGGGGGTGGATGCTGCCAAGGAAAAGGAGGGAGGTGGGGTTGGTGTCCTACAGCTTCAGCTGCATCCTACAGCTGCTGTCCTACAGCTTCATCTCAGCCTGACAGGCTGGGAGAGCTGGGCTGGGGCAGCCTGGAGAAGAGAGGGCTCCTTAAGGAGAGACCTTAGAGCAGCTCCAGTGCCTAAGGGGACTACAGGGAACCTGAAGAGGGGCTTGGGACAAGGGCCTGTAGGGACAGGCCAAGGGGAATGGCTTTAACCTGCCAGAGGGGAGACTGAGCTGAGCTCTTAGGCAGAAGCTGTTCCCTGTGAGGGTGCTGAGGCGCTGGCCCAGGGTGCCCAGAGAAGCTGTGGCTGCCCCATCCCTGGCAGTGCCCAAGGCCAGGTTGGACACGGGCTTGGAGCAAGCTGCTCCAGTGGAAGGGGTCCCTGCCCATGGCAGGGGTTGGAACTGGAGGAGTTTTAAGGTCCCTTCCAAACTATTCCATGGTTTTATCCATTCACCCTCATCCCCCCAGGACTCACCTGCCATAGGGTGAGTGCTCATCGCAGAGATCCATTGCCACGGCCATGAAGGTTCTGGGTATCCTGGCGTTGGGAACGACTCCCACATCAGCTGTCTGGTGCCAGCGGAGCCAGGCGAAGCTGTCCTGGGGGCTCTGCCGGCGGTAGGTGGACAACTGCAGGGCAGAGCAGAGTGCGGAGCTCCGAAAGCATCTCTTCCATTGCTCCCAACACCATCCGCTGGGATGCAGTACCGCCGGCAGGACCTCTTCATGTCTTCACAGCATCCTCTCCCTTGCACCTTGGAAGCGGTTCCAGGATGCTAAAGGATGGGTAAGCCCCTTCCTCACCCCCTCTTTACCTGCACGAAGCCAAAGGGGAGGAGTGGCTCCGTCTGCCCAGCTGATCCTACATGGAATGCCTGGCGCCAGTCAGCAACGAGCTCAGGGAAGGTGCAGTTGTACTGGTCTGTGTGCAGGAAGGCGTTGGCCTCGCCTGTATCCAACAGAGAGGGGCTGGAGTGATCCCAGTGGGAAAGTGGAGGCTGCTCCACTCCATGGTGAGGATAATGGGGGCTCACCCTGGTACCAAGCGATCCCCCGCAGTGTCATGTTGAGCAGTGGGTAGATCATGGCATTCCAGAGCACGGAAGGTGTTTGAGGGCCGGAGAGGTGCTGCTGTGGGGAGATGCTGGGAGACAAAGGTGGGCTAAGGGGGCAGAAAACATGAGGCCAGACCTGATTCCCTTTACCCCTGTATGGTTAAAGCAAACACCGTGCAAAAGGGGAGCCTTGGGGTCTCCCTCTTCCCTCTTTTCCCACTGCCATGTGCCCTACACTCTCAGCACAGGAGAGGGTTTATCCAGAGGGAGGAAAATGATGCATGGAGAGGGAAGACCATTCTCAGATTCTATCACTCTACTTCGACATCCTCCTCCTTAGTGGCAGGGGGTGTCCTTCAGCTTCACATCTTAGTGTCCAAGGCCAGGTTGGACAGGGCTTGGAGCAGCATGCCCTAGTGGAAGGTGTCCCTGCCCTGTGGCCATGGAACTGGATGAGCTTTAAGGTCCCTTCCAACACAAACCAGTTGGTGTGATTCTGCGTGACAGGAGCGTTCTGGGATGCTTTAGGAGAGGAGGTGGGATGGGAATGGACGGAGAATCTCCCCCAAAGCACCGTGCTGTGCGGCAGGAGCTGTTTTACAGCATCTTCTCTCACCTCCTCACGTCCTCCAGGAGCCCACATGCCTGTAGAGCCCTTGGGGAGGACCAGGCCTCAATGGGGGTCCCTCCCCAGGCTGCTTCCACCAGCCCCACAGGGTACCTCAGGGCATCATAGAGGTAACGTCCCAGCAGCCAGCAGACGGCCGAGAAGTAGGTAAAATTTCCATGGCCCAGGTTCTCTGTCCAGGAAACATCAGGCTGCAATGGGAAAAAAGGGGGCAAGCTCCCACTTCCAGGCTTTTAGGGGAAGGAACAGTGTCCTCACCAGCTGTTGGGATGGACCAAGGCAAGTCAATGAGCTCCAGGTCCTCCAGCTCCACATCAGAGCGGGATGGAGCTGCAGCGAAGACACGGACGTAGGGATAGCGAGCGGCAGCGGCAAGCTCCTGGCTGGCATTGGTGATCTAGGGAAGGGTTGGGATCATGTGGGGTGCTTCCCTGCCTGCACTGGCTGGATCATGCCATCCATGGGTCTTACCTGCAGGACTGTCATGGCCATGTTGCTCTGTCCACTGCAAAGCCACACGTCCCCATAGTAGATGTCCCTCAGCGTCACATTCTCCAAGCCCTGCCTGGCTGTCAGCGTGTAGGGACCACCCTGATCCATAGGGTCCAGGATGGTCATCCATGTCCCAGAAGATTCTGGAAGAAGAGGATGGTGCTTACCTCTCCTGATCCCTATGAAGACACCAAGGACTTCACAAAGAGGTTGGATGGGCGGCCAACAACCCATGGGGATGGGCAGGCAACAAAGGAAAGCTGCCCCATCGCAGGGCTGGGTGAGGGAGTGGGGTTTGAATGCTCTCCACCATCAGAGGGTCCTTCCTCCTGCAGGAACAGAGGGGTTAACCAGAAAAATCTCCAAGACAAATGTGTGTCAGAGCAGAAGCTGCTGGGAGGAACTGGGATTACAGGAGCAGCTTGGTGTGTGTGACACTGAGATGTCTCCAGCTAATTTTAGAGGCGCCGAATCGAGGCGTAAAGATATTCTGCTAGAGCTTAGCGTGGATTTTCTGGCCTGATTCAGGCTGGATCCTGCAGATCTCCGGTAGCAGCCAATTGCTGTTCTATCACAAGACACCTCCAGGCTCCCCAGCTTGTGGAGGAGCCATTTAGGCAGTGATTTCACCCCCCCAGAAGGCGAGGAGCAGCCCCCCAACTCACTGTGCAGGGATGGAAACCACCAACTGAGGTCTGAGATGCTTCTGAACCCTCACAGCCTTGAGGAAACCTCACCCAAAGGTGATGGAGCCCCACCAGCAGCTCCAATGTGGGCTTCAAAGTGCTTCTTGGCTCCAAAATCACCATCCCCAGTCACCCAGTGAGGATCCAGCACTGACCTTTAACTCGTGCCATCTTCTTCATGAGGACAAGGCCACCATTGCCGGAGAGAGCCACGGTCACCGCAGCCCCCGGCTCCCCATAGCCCCACACCACAGCCCCCGCCGGCTCCTTCTGCAGCACCATGTGGTCGCCATAGTAGGATGCAAAGCTGAGGATTGCCCCTGGAACCAATGGACAGCACCAACCATCAGCTCCAGGAGGGAAAAGCAAAGGGAAGAATCCTCTGCACGGCCTCCGAGTCCTTCTGAAATGCAGATTATTTGAGATCCAGCTTAATTCTGGTCAATCTTATGTGGTTGAAATCACCAAGGAGATGAGGAAGTGGCTGAGTTTGAATCCCCAGGAGAACCCAAGTCACGTCCCAAAGCCCAGGAGCTTGTGTTATACATAGTTTGGGTACAGACTGCGGTAAGAACTCTTCTAATAACAGCATTTCTGCCAGCCCAGCCTTGCTAATAACTATGTTCTGACATACTTTCCCCTTGCTAAAGAAGGCTTGGCACATGGCGGGGTGGGAAGCACCAGGAATGCGGCACTGGCACAAGCAGGGAGGGAGCAGAGGTCTCAGCCCTGGCACCCCCAAAAGCCCCGTTTTGAGGGTGTGAACAGAAACCCACACTCGAACTGGGTCAGGGCAGCGCGTGCAGGGCTTGGACGCCATGTCCTCAGCCTCTCTGGAAGCAGCCGGTCCCAGAGCCCCTTCCCGAGGCTCCGGGAAGGACGAGTTACATAAAGACATGAGTTGGAGGAGGGAGAGAAGTACAAAGTGAGGCGCCGGGGAAGAGGCTGGAGCTATAAAAAGCGGCTGGGAGGAGGGAAGGGAGCAGAGCCCACGGGACGCGCCGAGGAGCCGCATGCAGCTCCCGCCTTATGTAAAGCATCGTCCCACGGGGCAGCGGCGTGCCAAGGGCAGCAGAATGGGGTTTAGGGCATGCCAAGGGCCCCAAAATGGGCTCAGAGGGGCTGGGGGGTTCCAAGGGCATCGAAGTGGGGTTGAGGGTGGTACCAAAGGCATCAAAGTGAAGTTTAGAGGAGGGTAAGAGACGTGAAGTGGGGCTCTGGGTATGCAAAGGGCATCAACCAGGGCCTTGGGGATGCAAAGGGCCCTGAAATGGAGCTGGAGGGACACCAAGGACGTCAAAGTGGGGCTCGACGTGGTGCTAAAGGTATTTAAGTGGGTCTTGGGGGGTACCAAGGGTGCTGAAGCAGGGTTTAGGGGATGCCAAGAGCCCTGAAGTGGGGCTCTGGTTGTGCCAAGGGCGTCAAAGCAGGGCTAGGGGTGGTGCCAAAGGCAGTGAAGTGTGTCAGGGTGGCTACAAACGGCAGTGAAGCAGAATTTAGGGGATGCAAAAAGCCTCAGAGTGGGCCTCTGGGGATGCCAAGGGCACTGACAGGGGCCTTAGACTGCAAAGGGTGTTTAAGCAGGGTTGAAGGGCATGCAAAGGCTCCCAAATGGGGCTGAGGGGATGCCCAGGACCTCAAAGTGGGGCTAAGGGTGATGCTAAAGGCACTGAAGCAGGTCTGGGGCATAGCAAGGGCATCGAAGTGAAGGTTAGGCCATGCCAAGAGCTCCCAAACGGGGCTTTCGGGTGCTAAGGGCCCGAAGCAGGGCCCTGTTGGGCTGCGGAGGGTGCCCGGGGGTCCGGACCGGCCCCCCCAGCCTTTACCTGCTGCTACCGGAGCCAGCGCCAGCAGCGCCCACGCCGCCATCCCGGGGGAGGAAGGGGATTGAGGAGCACGGCGCGGGTGGGCACTAGGACCCGCCAG
Source organism: Agapornis roseicollis (assembly GCA_002631895.1). Lineage (NCBI taxonomy): Eukaryota > Metazoa > Chordata > Aves > Psittaciformes > Psittacidae > Agapornis > Agapornis roseicollis. The sequence continues at coordinate 25,846 of NDXB01011783.1, forward strand.
GACCACGTCCCCGCCCCTTTAGAGGCTTGGCCAGGGCGGTTGCCAAGTAACGGCGTCTTCACTGCTGCCTGAGGCGCTGGTGCGGCCTGGCCGGGTCCGAGGGCAGACCCCGGGGGAAAGGGACGGGACAGGGCTGGGGGTGTAGGAGAGGAGTGTGGGGAACCGGGGGAACCGGGGAGAACAGAGGGGGAACCACCGGAACCGGGGTCCGGGACCCTCCGCCACCGATGGCAGCGCAGGCGCGCTTAGAGGAAGCAGTGCACAGGCTCGGCGGGTGCCCCCTAACGGCATCACTGCCCTTCCATCCTCCCGTGCTCCTGGTCCCATAGGTTCGAGTCCCGGCGCTGCCAGGTGGGGATGCGGGGATGCGGGTGGTGACTGACCTCGGTTGTGCCGCTGCAGGGAACTGGGAGAGGTGAAGATGTCGATCCCGTTCTCCAGCACCACTCTGAGGCTGCCCCCCGGCTTCCGGAACCTGCTGGAGGGGCTGGTAACAGAGGTGCTGCGGGTGCAGCCCCCCGACATAGTGGAGTTTGCTGCTCAGCACTTCCAAACGCTGCTGCAGCAGAGAGAGGGTGAGTGGCAGAGCCCAGCAGCACCCTGCCCGCACCTCCAGCCCCTGCTGCCTGCCCACCTTGCGTGGCATCAGCCCTGCCCTTGTGCCTATTGCCTCGGGTGTTGGGGCTGCTCATGTGCCCATCACCCATGGCATCGTGCCTGCCCTGTGTGCCCACTACCCGTGGCCCTGAACCTTTCCCCTAGCGCCCATCACCCAGGGTGTCAGGCCTGTTCATGTGCCCATCCACGTGTCATCAGGCTTTCTCCATCCGCAGCCACCTGGGCTGACCCGGTGGTGTGGGGAGCCCAGCTGGAGGAGCTTCAGTCCCAGCCCTATTCCCAGGTATGCTGCCCTCCCTTGTCCTTCAATCCCTGGAGAGTTTGGAGTCCCCCCTGCTCCTGAGCTTTAGGGTTTTCCTGCTTTTCCTCCAGGAGCCAGAGAAGGACAAGGACAAGGAGAAGGGCAGGGAGGAGGCTGGTGGTGCTGCACCCACGGTAAGTGACACAGCATCGCACCCAAACCAGCACTATTCGAACCCAAAGCAGCAATGAGGAGTAGCTCAAGTACTCAGCAGCACCCACACACCGGGATTCATCCCAAAACCCCTCACTGGGATGCAACCCTTGGCTGGAGAGGAGCATGTCCCCTCTTTAGAAGGGACGCTTTCCTGGGGCCACCACTCAAAAACTGTCTCCAAAACCCTGTTTTTTTCCCACTGGGAATAGCTCCCATCCCACCCCTGTGGTGCTTCCTTAATGAGGGTTTCTCCTAATGAGGTCCCGCTGTAATTAGTGGCTCCCACCCGGGATTTTTCCCAGTTCTAGGATCTGGGCTGAGCTCTGGATGATATTTTAAGACTCTATATTTAGGCCCCTGCATCCCTGGAGGTTGTCAGACATCTAATAGCAGCCCCACATGAAGACAGGAGGTGACATTGCTCCTCTTCCAACCCCCATTCCAAGAGCTGAGATGCCTCCACAGCATTTTGGAGAGCAAAACTCCATGTTTTCCCACCTGGAGAGGTTCCAAAACCTCATCCCACAAAAGGTGATGGGGTTTGTGTCAAAGCTGGGTCCTGTTTTTAAGGGGGATGAACTCTTTGCTCATTCTCCCCTCATTTTTCCCCCCTTTTTCCTGTTTTTTTTCCTAGCCATATGCGGTGTGGGCATGGCATGGGGCAGAGCTTCCTGGGAAAAACAGGAAGGAGGGATGAGGAATAAAAAGAGATGGAGATGCCAACCGGCTACTGCTCCAGCTGCCCGCCCAGGGCACCTTTCCAGCATCAAATTCCCAATTTATTGATTCCTTAAGGGATATTTGAACACCTCAGTGCAACCGCCTCAAACCACGACAGTGGGATGCTTCCAGTGGGATATGCCCCTTTCCAAAACAGGAATTATTTTATCTGGATCCAGATTTAATCAGTGCTGGAGCACCTGGAAAAGCATCATCCCAATATTCCTCCCCCCCCTCCCCATGTTGCGCCCTGGGGTGGGTTGTTTTCTTGGATGAAGGGAAAACGCAGGAGCCTGGAACGGGCTCAAAATCCACCGTTAATGATTAGAAATGTTCTGGCATTTCGCATCCCTCCTCCGCAGCCGGGAGACGCCGGTGCCTTTGCCAGGACCGGCCGGAGCACACTTGGGAGATGGGGGGGCTGCATCCTGCAGGATAACCTGGGGTGACTTCCACTGTCACATTGCAAGTGCTCCTGATCCCTCCGGGTTCGTGCTTTTGGGGGTTTACTGGTACCAGGGTGATCCTCCACTATTTGGAATCCTAGTTTTAGGGATATTTTCCCCAGCTTTTTGATGAGCAAATCATCCCAAATGCATTTCCACCCTACTCCCCCCAAACCACCTTACATTCCCTCACTGGAGCAGGATAAGATGGATCTGGAGGGTCTATACAAAGGGAAGGGGATCATTTTTCCATCTTCAAATTCTGGTGGAGCAGCCAACGCTTCTCCTGGAAGCTGGAGCAGAGCTATTCCCACCCCCCGCTGTGCTGGTGGGAAGAGATGGTGGTGGAAAAGTGTCTCCAGTGGGAAGAGCTGGGAGCCGATGGCTGGCACAGGAATTGAGGGATGCTCAAGGAGCATCCATCACCCTGGGAGTGGGGTTTGGGTGCTGGGAGTGGGGTTTGTGGTGTAGGGACAGAAATGGAGGTGGGGTTGGGAACAGGGATGGTGATAGAGACAGGGATGAGGGTGATGATTGGAATGGTGACAGGGATGGTGATAGTGACAGGGATGATGGGACAGGGACGAGAGTGATAATGGGGATGGTGACAGGAGTGGAACAAAAAGAATGATGAAGTTGGGGATAAAGACAGGGAAAGGGTTAGGGATATGGATGGAGATAACAGTGGGAAAGGGGAGATTGATAGGTACAGGACCTGGTGGGGACAGGACAAGGATTGTGGTGGAAATGATTGGTATGAGGGCAGAGATGGGGACAGTGCCAGTGCCAGGGATGGGATGGTGATGTCAGTGGGGCAGGGATGCTGATGGTGACAGTGGTGCTGGTGATGGCAGAGAGGAAGGTCGGTGCCACCAAGCCCCAGGCTGGGGGGAGTTGTTGTGGCCTGGCTGTGCTGGGGGTGCTGGTGACATTCTGGGGTCCAAGCTGCATCCCTGGGATCTGGGAGCTGGCCAGAGCCGGCATCGGCAACTTCTGCGGTTGCTTAGCAACTCCCAAACCCGGATTAGCGGCGCGGGGTGGGAGATGCAGGGGGATGTGGGATACAGTCCCCCTCACCTTCCAGGGGTCCCTCTGCCTTCCTGGGGTCCCACTGTTGTGTCCCAGCACTTTGGCATGGTCCAGGGCAAAAGTGGGGTCTGCGGATAGCACCGAGGGTGGAAAAATGGTTGGAATTGTGGGTGTTGCTGGAAAACACCCCAAATTTGGGGGGTAGGATGCTCCTGCGAGCAGGAAAGGGACCCCAGATTCCCATAAAGGTCTGTGTTTAGGCACAGCGCCCCTTGGGCTTCAGTGGACACTTGGTGGGATGTGGTGTCCTGCCAGTCTCACCCTTCCTTGCCATCCTCACCCTCACCATCCTCACCCTCAGCATCCTCACCCTCCTTCAGAGCCAAGCCCTAAGTAGGTTGAGAATGTTTTGCTCCCCATGGAATCACACCCAGGGGGGCAACACCCCCAACTCCAGCATCCCTGCAGGCCAAGCATCTCCTTTCCCACCCCAAACTAACCCATTTGCCGTGGCAAACACCTCCCCAGATCCCTCCAGATTCCATCCCTGTTAACCCTGCCACGCATCCTCCGCGTGTCATCTTTCCATGACACGAAGCTCCGGGGCGAGCTGCCGGCTCCTTTAAGGCAGTCGGAGGCTGCGGAATCAAATTGGAGGAGGCTCTAAAAAAAAAGAGGAGAAAGGGGGGAAAAAAAATAGGAAGAAACACACACACACACCCCCCCTCGCTCCTAAAACCTGGAAGGGTGTAGGGCTGATAGGCTCGCCCGGAGGGAAGCGCATTACGTAGGCAAGCGGCTCCGCTCAACTTGCCACCGGGATTGCTGCCGGGAAGCGAGACCTTGTCGGAGCCCCTCGCCCATCGCTGGCCGCCCACCCCTGCTTCACCATGGACTGCTGCAATGTAGGTTCATCCCGATCCTTCCCTTTCCCCATCCCCATGTCCCCATCCTAACATCTCGCCTCTCTGCGTTTTCTTCCTTTAGGATTAGGGTTATTGTTGCTCCTGTGCTGGGGGGCAGCGGAGGGGATCTGGGGGGCTGCTGGAGGTGTTATGGGGGGCAATTTGGGAGGGATGTTGGGATTTGGGGGGGGATTTTGGGGCTGTTATGGGGTGCTGCAACCAACTTCGCGTGGAGCCCCCACCCAGGCCCATATGCCACCCCCCTCCCCAAAATCCTATACCCTCCTTTCTTACCAGTTCCAGGATTCATGCAGCATCCCGCATCCTGCTCAGGGAAGTGCTCCCCCATCCCCGAATCCCACAGCCAAACCAGGGGTTCTGCTTTCGTCCAGCTTTTTATTCCCCCACAAATGACTCTCCAGGTGGGATTGGGGGTTCTTTATGGATAAAGGGATAAGCTGGAGAGAGCAGGATTTTGCACCCCTCCATCCTCACCTGGGGTGAGCATCCCCTCTCTGCCCGGTCACCAGCCAGCTCAGGGAGTTGATCCGGCAAAAATCCACATAATTTTTCCCTCTTTTTCTCCTTCACGCCCCCCCCCCCCTCTCTCCCTTTCCTCTCTTCTCCCCCCCTCTTTCCC
>NDXB01011783.1:30754-42589 GCA_002631895.1 Agapornis roseicollis
CCCCCCCCCCTTTTCCCCTTTTCCTCTTTTTCCCCCTCTTTTTTCCCCTTTTCCCCCTCCTGCTCAACCAGCAGCACAGAGAGAAACCTCCATCTCCCCTCCTGGATACCTCCAGAGAGGCAAAGCCCACCCTGGATATAAGCTCTATCCCCCCTGGATACAGCATTTCTCCCCTGCATATAAGATTCCCTCCCCCCCATATAGGATTTCTCCCTCTCAATATAGGATTTTTCCCTGGTTACAGATTTTCCCTCTCTGTATGTAGGATTTCTTCTCCTGCATATAGGATTTATCCCCCAGGACGGAGGATTTCTCCTTTAGATGTAAGATTTCTCCCCTGGATATAGGATTATACCTCTACATGTACAGGATTTCTCCCCTGGATATAGGATTTCTCCCTTGGATATAGGATTTTGCCCCGGATATAGGATTATACACCTCTAGATACAGGATTTCTCTCCTGGATATAGGTTTTCTTCCTGAAAGATAGGATTTTGCCCCTGGATGTAGGTTTCCACCACCTGTACATAGGATTTCTCCCCCAGGATGTAGGATTTTTGCCCTGCATATAGGATTATGCCCCTCCGTATATAGGCTTTCTACCCAGAACATAGGATTTTGCCCCTAGATATAGGATTATACCCCTCCATATATAGGTTTTCTCCTGAAATACAGGATTTTGCCCCTGGATATAGGTTTCCCCCACCTGTATATAGGATTTCTGCCCTGAATATTGGATTTCTCCCCTGGATATAGGATTTCGTGCCCCTGAATATAGGATTTCTCCCCTAGATATAGGATTTCCTGCCCCTGGATATAGGATTTCTCCCCTGGATATAGGTGTGTGTCCCTCCTATATAGGATTCCTCCCCTGGCTATAGAATTTCAGGCCCCTGGCTATAACATTTCCACCTGGACATATCATTTCCACCTTGGATCCGTCACTTTAAGCCACTACCGCTCATTTGTTCCCCTCACCTTTCACAATAGTAAACCAACCTGAGCAACTTTCCAGAGTCATGGAATGCTCTAAAGGGAATTGTATCTCCCCCAAAAATCCCACAGCTTCCAAATACCCCCCCACCCCCCACCAAATATTCCCTTAACTCCTTTAAAGCACTTCCAGGGTGATGCAAAGGATGTGTATGGACACCGGAGCATCCAGCATCGGCTCAATCCCATCTCATCTGTTTTTCCTCCCCTCTGTCATCGCTCCCTTCCCAATTTTCCCAGTGCTTGCAGCCAAAGCCCTGAGGAGGGAAGCAGGAGGATGCAACAGGCTGCATGGGGAAGGGGAAACTGAGGCACGACCAGCTCGGCTTGTGCATCATGAGCCGGCCTGTGCCAAACCTTCCCAAACCCACCCTCTGCTCCCATTGATGCTCCTTAATGTGGATCACAACCCTTGGGAAGCTGGATCCAGCCCCAGTGGATGGTCCAAGGTGGATTTAGGGATGAGTAGGGGGTGAAGCATCTTCCCCTGCTGCATCTTTGGTTGCAACCCCCCCAAGACACCTCAGGATGTACATCTGGGATGTAACTGGGATGTAAGTGACCCTGGTTTTTAACAAAGATCCCTAATTTTTAGTGGAAGAACCTTATTTTGAGTGAAAAAACCTGATTTTTATCCAAGAATTTTAGCACCGGCGCTAATTAAGGACCTTATTTAACGGATTCAATGGGGGGTGAGGTGGGGGGGAATGATGCTGGTTTTGGGGCCCCACCACCCATAACCCTCCTGTTGCCACCATCAGGAGGGAGCCTGCACGAAGCTGGACGAGGACATCCTGGATATCCCCTTGGACGATCCCGACGCTAACGCGGCGGCTGCCAAGATCCAGGCCAGTTTCCGTGGCCATATGACCCGTAAGAAGATCAAAGGGGGGGAGATCGATCGGAAAACCAAGGACGCCGAGTGCGCCAACAGCACCCGCGGCGGCGACCTCCGCAACGGCGACTAGGTACATCCCGAACTTCCCTAGTGCCTCCAATAGGGCTGGTTTCACACAGGCAATGCTCCGAGCATCCTTCCCGGCGCTGATCCGGGATGGAAAACAGGGTTTGCTTCCCAGGAGGTGCTGGCACGCCACAGGCAGCCCCTGCCTGCCCTAATTTTGGGAGCGTGCCGTAGTAGTTAGGATGGGAATGCGAAGGCCTGGATTGGAATTGGATTTCTCCCTTAGCAACACCGCCCCGGCCGCCTCGCCTCAGCACATGCTATTTTTAAAAGCCTGTGTCACAGTCTCCTGGCAGGAAAAGGTAAATTTAAAGAGCGCCCACAGTGCTGAGGCCGCGTGGCATCAGAGCCCGGGAATGCTGGAGCCCATGTGGGGAGCAGGGAATGGTCCCCGGCTCCTGGGAGTGATGGTTTGGGGTGAGCGTCAAGGAGGTCTCAGTGCTGGCTCGGCCATGTGTGTGTGTGGCAGGGCTGGTGTGGAGGCAAGTGGGATGTAACTGGGATGTGATGGGAACGGAGTGGGAAGGAATTGAGGATGCAGTAGGGGTGCAGTGGGGTTTCAGAAGGAATGCAATGGGAATGCGCTGAGGATGTAGTGGGAATGTAGAGGGGATTCAGTGGGAATGAACTGAGGATGAAATGGGGATGCAGAGGGGAATAAGTGGGAAGGAACTGGAGATGCAGCAGGGATGAGCTGGGGAAGCAACAGGGATTCAACGAGGATGCAGTGGAGATGCAGTGGGGATTCAGCTGGTATACAATGGAACAGAACTGGGAATTCAGTGAGAATGCAGTGGGAATGAACTGCGAATGGAGTGGGGATGCAGAGGGGATTCAGTGGGAATGAACTAGGGATGCAGTGGGAATGCAATGGGTATGAACTGAAGGTACAGTAGGGATGCAGTGGGAATGAGCTGCGGATGCAGTGGGGAAGCATTGGGATTTCAAAGAATGCAGTGGGGGTGCAGTAAGGAGGCAATAGGAATGAACTGGGAATTCACTGGGAATGAACTGAGTGTGCAGTGGGGACACAATGGGGATTTAGAGGGGATGCAGTGTCAGTAAACTGAAGATGCAGTGGGGATTCAGTGAGAATGCAGTGGGAAAGAACTGAGGTTGCAGTGGAGATAGAGGAGACTCAGTGAAGATGCAGCGAGGATGCAATGGGGGTGCAGCGAGGATGCAATGGGGCTTCCGTGGGGAAGCAGCTCAGGCTCACAGAGTTCATCAGGCTGCCTCGCGAGGAGCAGGCAGGGCAGGGGTGGGTGAGCTGCAAGTAGGGCAGGGGAAGGGTGCGAGCGGCAGGAACAGAGCGTGGGCAGGGCGCAAAGAGAGCAGGGGCAGGGAGGGGACAGGGCACGGAGGGGGTGCGGGCAGGGTGCAAGGAGGGCAGAGGCGGCAGGAGCCGGGCACAGGGCGCAGGCAGAGGCCGGGCAGGGGACGCAGGGCTCCGGATGCCGGGCTCCGGCCGCTCTCTGACCCGTGTCTCTCTTCCAGGCTCCTCCCGCCGCCCCCGGACCCCCCCCTCCTCAGCCGCCGTCGCCCGCCGAGGCCCCGGAGCCGCTTCTCGCCCCGTCCCCCGCATGCGCCCGCCGGGGCCCCCCCGCAGCCCGGCCCCGACCCCCCGGAGCCCCAGACCCCAATAAAGGTTCCTGCGGAGCGCGCTGTCCCTGCGCCTTATGATGTCACCGGCCCAGCGGTGAGGTCACAGCATGGAGCTGGGGGGTGGGGGGGGGCGTGATGCCCGGCAGTGATGTCATACGTGCCACTGCGACGTCATGCAGGCAAGGGTGATATCACACAAGAGCACATGGCTCGCGTGACACTCAGGGTAGTGTGATGCTGCGGCTGTGACGTCATGCAGCTGCATGCCATACGTGGGTGTGATGTCAGAAAGGCCGTGATGCAACAGGTGGCTGTGACATCATATGTGTCTGTGACACCATACAGGTGTGTCACATGTGGCTGTGATGTCACACAGTCAAGTGTTGCACATGGTGTAACATCACACAGGCCTGTGCCATGTCACCATGACATCACATGGTCACGCATGGTACCACCGAAGCCACGACATCATAGAGGCCACATCACCCTGTCTGATGCAGGGTGTGACGTCACGGTGATGGACAGGCCACCCTTGTGATGTCACACAGCCCCTGTGACGTCACCCAGACCCCCGAGGCCCCACAGAGTCAACACCACAGCAGGTGCCCGGCAGTGTTTAATCACAAAACCCCTACAAAAGGCACATCCCCTCCTTCACCCCCCCCCGTTCCCTCCCCCCTTTTAATCCTTTTATGCAAAATCCCTAATTTTAACCAATCTAAGGATATATATATAAAAAATGAGGCCTCCCCCTCCCCCAAAGAGGGTATTTTGGGGTGTTCTTGGTATGGGGAGCCTCAGCCCCCTACAACCCCGGCAGCCTCCCACACCCATTAACCACCCCCCCCATGGCCAGTCCAGCTGCTCGAGGTGTCTTAAGGAGAGAAAAAAGACTCCAGAAAGGGAGAAAGCACCCCAAAAAATGGGGGTGGGGGTGCTGCCTTTACACCCCATTTTATGGGGTGGGGAGGGTCAGACCAAGGAGCCAGCTCGGCTCTGCGCCGGCACCATGACGGGCACAGCGCCCGCCCGTGTCAAGCTGGAAGTGGGCAGCGATCCCGAGGGAATGGGGGTGGGATCCTGGCGGCAGTGGGGGGCCCCGTTCAGGGCTGGGGGTGAAAGGCCTGGGGGGCGCCCCCCTGCCCGCGCCGGGGGTCCCCGGTAGCTGCCAGTGGCTGTGAGGATGGAGGCAGTGTCTGAAGGAGGGTTTGCTCCATAGGGTCTGTCCCGGCGCCCAGCGATGGAGGACAAAGTGCTGGCTTTGGAGAGGGTGTCCGGTGCTGGCCTCCGCGCCCATGATGGGGTCTTGGGAGCCACCGCGTCTTCCCTGACAAGAGAAGACAGGGTTGGAGGGAGCAGCAACAGGAAATGCTGATATTCCCATCCCTGGCAAGCCCCCCCTCCCCCACTAAAGCAATGGGGTTGTGAGGAGCTCCTGGGCCCCAAAACAGGGGAACAAGAGGGAAAGTGGGAAATGCACCAGTTAACTCTGAAACCTGCTGGGGGCTGTGGAGAGGTTGAAACCTCCTCCCAGTCTCCTGTTAACTCTGAAACCTAATGGTGACTGGGCAGAGATGGAAACCCCATTAGGGATAGCTAGAGATGGAAATCTCCTGCCACTTCCTGTTAACTCTGAACCCTAATGATGACTGGGTAGAGATGGAAACCTGCCCTCCCCGTTAACTCTGGAGCCTAGCGCTGACATCTCAGCCTCCTCCACAGGAGGGCCTCCTCACTTGATCTCATTGGCTGCCTCCTCCTGCCCATCCCGTTTCTTCCTGCGGTATCCCACGACCCTCCGGGCGAAGAAGACGACAGTGGCGAGCGCACCCAGGGAGCCCAGCACGGCGCCGGCGATGACGGCCTTGGTGCTAGCTGGAAGACAGAGTGGCATGGGGGGGGGGGTCTGCTTCCCTCCTCATTCCCATGTTGACTCCACAGGGACAATATCCCCCCCCCCCCCCCCCCCCCCCCCCCCCGCCCCCTTTGGGGGGCCCCCCCCNGAAGACAGAGTGGCATGGGGGGGGGGGTCTGCTTCCCTCCTCATTCCCATGTTGACTCCACAGGGACAATATCCCCCCCTCCCCCCAGCCCTGCGGACACGTACTCACTTGAGTGCACCTCCAGGACGATGTGGCACTCAGCTGAGCCCGCTTGGTTTTCAGCTGCGCAGGCGTAGAGCCCCGACATGTCCAGGGAGAGGTTGGTCAGCTTGAGGGTGCCCCTGTGCCAGTCTGAGGGTGAAGAAATATGGGTGCTGCCTTTGGCCATGCCCCTGGCCCCCATCCTGTTAACTCTGAAACCTAATGAGGACTGGCCTGGGGTTGAAACCTCCTCCCCACTGTTAATGACCTGCAGGGAATGGGCAGAGGGGAGGGAATATTGCCCTAGTGTAGGGAATGGGCAGGGTTAAGGGAATGCTCCCCTCCCTGCTCCCACAGCAAGACCAGGCATTACATGGACAATGCTGAAGCTTCCTGGGATTTTTTCCAGCCCCTGGTTTATCCCCCCCCCAGTTTCCCCTCACCTTGTGCCGGGGGGAAGAAGACCTGCAGGGTGGGTGCCATGCGCTGCCACTGGTACACGGGCGAGGGTTTCCCCTTCCTGGAGCTGCAGCTCAGTGTCACGTTGGCTCCCACCATGGGCTCCCCATGCAGCTGGCAGGATGGAGTGGCCGGTGGCACTGCAGACATGGACATGAATCCCAAGGGACACCATGGCAGGGGACAAAGGGAGCTGGGGATGGGCCAGCAGGGCCTTACCCAGCACAGTGAGGTTGATGACGCCGATGTTCTTGCCCGTGCTGGAGGCCTCATCCACCACGTTGACCATGCACATGTACTGGCCCGAGTCACGCTCCCGGGTGGCGTTGATGAACACCGAGATGTTGTGGCTGAGGACGGGGTACAGGAACCCCACGCGGGCCTTCAGCTCCGTCTCCTCCACCTTCACCACCCCGTCCAGGTAGGTCAGGATCTGCATGGGGGGATAAAACACGCTTGGTCTCCTCCGGATGGGGTTGTAGGAGAGGAACCCTCCCCCAAAACCCCAGCTTTTGTGAGTAGCATCCACCCTCACCTCCCCTGAGCATCCACAGCACAAGAAACAAGGGCATCTCCCCATTGCAGGTGCCATGAGCATCCCCCCATTGTGGGCATCTCCCTACCATGGGCATCACAAGTACACCCTGTCTTGGGCACCATGAGCTTCCCCCATCATGGGAACTACCTCATCATAGACACTATAGGCTTCTGCCCACCATGGTCCCTTTGTGGACACCATGAACGCCCCCCCCCCATCCTGTCTCACCTGGAAGCGGTCAGCATGTTCCTTATCCAGCAGCCAGGTGACATAGGGCTTCCTCTGGGAATGGCTGGTGTACCAGGCAGGCAGCACTACCTGCTGCCCTTCCACGGAGAACACTGAGCCTGTTCCCACGTGCACCTCCAGCACAGCTGAGGAGACACCTGAGAGGGGAAGAACATGGGATGTGACTCATCCCAGCTGCTCTTTTCCTATAGAGACCTCCCCGTTCCAAAGGGAAAACCCAACAATCCCTGGCATTGCCAGGAGGCTGGGCCAGGAGGACATTTTTCTTCCTTCCCTGACACAGGAAGCGCTTTCCAACTGCTTTGGAGGATGTAGGACAATGCCATTCCCTCCCATCCCCATCTCCCACCTGCCTATGATGGAAAAGCCTCTGGTTGAAGATCTCCCTTTCCATGGGAATGCTGCTGCTCCCAAGGGGCTGCAGTGGCCAGACATCCCCTTTAGATCAGTACTGAGGTACTCTCAACCTCCCCCATGATGTTGCACAAGATTACCCATCCAGTGGGATTTATCTGGGGGGGACACATCCATGTGCACCCCTCAAGCTCCCCAGCATCCTCTCTTTTGGCTGCCAGTGCTAAACTGGGATCAGTCATGGGTGTTTATCCTTGATCCCCCAATCCCCTCTCATCCCAAATACCCCATCCCTGTATCCTCTGCATCCCAGCATCCCCAAAACCCACTGGGAAGAAGCAATGGGATACAAGAGGGTACCACGGGCTGGAGAAAGATGCTCAGCTCCCACAAGAAGATTATTCCCTGGCTTTGCCTGTAAAGCTCAGCTGGAAAATTAATCAGCTCGAGCAGGGTTGTACTGTGGTTTAGTTAGGTTTGTATTCCCAGGGGAATGCCACTGAGGACCTGCATCCTGGTGGCTCCATCCCTGTATGCCATTGATCTGTGTCCCTGGCTGGCCCCGCTCCCGTCAGAGCCCCAGGGATGCTTTGGATCAGGATGCACGGGAGGTAGGGGAAAGGATGATGCTACCCCATGATCCCAAATCCTCACTGCCACCTGGGATGTGGGGGGAAATCCCTGGTTCTGGAGGATTTAGGGAGCTTCCCTATGGACTCCAAGGGCTTAATGGGATTTTTCCAGAGGAAAACAAGGCGCTGGGGGGCGGGGGGGCGGTATTTTTAGCCTCCTCCCTGTATCCGTTTGTCCACCTCCTGACAAGGCATCGAAGCAGTTTCCGGACAGAGCCTTCCAGCTCCAGGCAGGAAACTCTGCTCCAGCCGATAAAGTCTTCCCAGGAATTGGGAAAAAATGTATTAATGAAATCAAATTTCCCTTCTCCGGAGGAAAAGCGGGAGGAGGAAGATGCTTAAAAATAGAACCAAGAACATAAACCCTTAAATCCTGGCGAGGGAAACACTGCCGGGGGATGGAGACAGCGTCAGGGAGCAGAAATCATGGATATTAATCTCAATATCATTCGTTTTATGAAACTATGGGATAGAAGGAAATATGTGATATGGGAAAACAACAGCAATTCCACTGGAATTAGCTACCCTGTGGAAGATATTTGTATTAAATGAGGGTTAGTGGGTAAGAAAAGATGGGATTTCTAATAACTCTCTTGTGTTTTAATAACAAACAAGACAATTGGTAATAGGAATTCTCTAATAATGATAAATAGAGGTATGTTTTGATAAGAATATTAAAGAATATATATATAAATATTTAGATATAGAAATTTATATATATATATAAAAGAATATTCCAAGAATAGTGATAATAGTGAGGATGGGAGAGTGCTATTAGTGGTCATGATAAGGATAGTCATAATAACAGTGGTAACAATGCTAATAATGATAAATATTGATGATAATAATGCTAATAATTATAACATCAATACCAATAATGATAATAATTAGGATTGTAATAGTAATAATAATAATGTTAATTAATAATGCAACTGCATCATTTAATGATGCTGCAACTCCTAAACATTCCCAGCAGTTGGGAAAACCCAGGTTTTTAAGCCTTCATCCTTACAAATACATTGAACTAAATGTAGGTAATCAAGAGGAAAATATGTGATAATTAATGATTATCTTGTGATTTCTAGAATAAGAGAGATCATTTGAAATAGATATTGTATAATGACTGTGGATATAATTATGTTTTATAGGAGTTATAATACTAGTTCTAAGGATAATACAAGAATATGGATAATTTAATAGTATGGATAATCAAGTAATAGAGTAATACTACTAATAATGGTTCATTAATGATGCAAATGCCATCATTAAATGATGCCACAGCTCCTAAACAGCCACTCATTCCCAAAACCTGAAATCCAGGATTTCATCCCCTCTCCATCACCACCACTTTTGGGGCAGAAAAAAGGGCCAGAGGCCAAAGGGTACTGCAGGTCCCTTGGAAAATCCAGGCTCCAGAGCAGGAAAAGCAGCTCCGGCACTGGTGGGATGTTCCTGGTTGTATCCCAAGTTCCATGTATCCCAAAGCCCCCAGCATTGGTGCTGGCCGGGTTCCCTGTGCTCTCACCAGGATGGGTTAACTCCGAAACCTAATGACAACTGTTACTAGTGCTCTGAGACCACATCCTTAAATCCCAGCGATCAGAGATCGCATTTCCATTATTCCCACTCCTGCACATCGGGAAGAGGAAGATGGCTCCACACCTCACCCCCCAAATTCCCTTTGTCTGTCAGAATTCCACCTAAATTCCTCCTCCAGGACAAACATCACCCTAAAACAGGCTGGGATAGCCCGTGCTGGAGCTGCGGGAGTGGATCCCTTTGGCATCAGCTCCAGCTTTGGCCACCTCGATGTTCCAAATCCTCTAATGCTTTAACCAGATAGAAAAATTAAGCCGCTCCCAGCGCTCAGACGCAGAGCAGGGGGGGAAAAGGGGGAATCTCGGGATCTCCTGCCTGCTCTTTGGGCTGAAAAAACAGGATTTGCATCCAGCAGCCCTGAGCTAAGCACCTGCCCCAGCGGTTTCCCTCCGCTCCAGCCCATCTGCTGGGAGTTTGTTTTCCACATGATAAAATATCCCATCTTTAAATTTACCTTTCAAAATCCCATTAAATAGTTTTTTTCCCTATGGAATCAACATCTTGAAATTCACCTTTCAAAGCACCTTTCATTTTTTTCCATATGGAAAAAAAAACTTTCACATTTACTCTAAGGAAAAATCCACCTTTAAATCCCTGCTCACCTACAGCAACCTCAATATACCTCTATTAAACACCCCAATCCTCATTTAAAATCATGGAATCACCCCCAAAAGCTCCTTCCCACCCCAAACCCCTGCATTCCCAAAAAATTCCCCCCCACCCCACCCTATAAGCTATTAGGAATTAAAGCCTGGAGGCGCTTGGGGTTTGATGACCCCGTTCGATAGGATTAAGGCGCTGGAGCCATGTGAAACCAGGACCCAAATTAAATCCCAAGAGCCCAAGCTTTGGGATTTAAAACCCACAGCGGGAATCGGGCTGGGAAAATGACTCCCAGAAAAAAAGGTCAGGGAGCAGCTCGGCACCCAGCTCCTCCTGTTCCATTCTTTTTGGGGGGGGGGGATTTATTCATCTTCCCTTAACTCCAACTATTTATAACTGGGAGATAGGAGATGCCGGGCTGCAGAGCAGTGTCCGTTGGGAAAATCCATAGTGGCTTTTCTCACGACCCCAGAGGCGGAATGTTGGGGGGGAGGCGGGGGCAGGAATGGCCATATCCTCCGGAGAGGCCAAATTTGGGGAAAATAAATAATTAACTAAAATAATACCAACACTAATACGTGACTTTGCCATAGATAGAAATGGGCTTTAACCTCTGCTGGGGTGGGATAGGAAGAGATGGGGATGGGATTGGGGAATGGATCAGGGACAGAGATAGGGACGGGATTTAGGACAGGACTGGGGATTGGTACAGGGATGGGGAACAGATTGGTGATGGGGAGAGATAGGATTGGAATGAGATTGGGGATGGGAACAAGGATGGAATGGGTAGGGGACTGGGGATGGGGACAGAGATGGGATGGGGTTGGGACTGGGGAACAGACTGGGGATAAGACTGAGGATGGACATGGGGATAGGGATGGGTGGGTATGTGACTGGTTGGGGATGGGGATGGGGACAGGTTTGGGGATGGGAACAGAGATCCACCACAACCCCATGCAAATCAACATCATCGGGATGCAGCGAAAGAGCATCCTGGTGGGATTTAAGGACCAAGCGACCCCTGTGCCTCTTCCTTCCATTAACTTTTATCATGGAAAACAACCTTCAAGGAGGGAAAACGGCTCCAGAAGCAAGGACCCCCACCCTATGTCCTGCCGGGAGGAAACGCCGCTGCCATTGTTTTTGGGGCCATTTCCTTTCCCCAAAGGCCTCTCCTTCGCTGGGAATGCCAAGGGATGTTTCCCTTTGGAGTTCCAAAAAAACTCTAAAAAGGATGGGAATTAAGGGGGGAAAGATGGGAAAACCCGGTGGATGGAAAGCAGTTAAGACCCATCACCCCAAAACCAACTGGGGTGGATTTGAGCACCAATAAACAAGGGAAGCGGCAGGATTTTATCATGGGAGAAGAGAAAAACACGGATTTTTCCCCCTGCTCGATGATGTGCAAGAGGTGAATTACCGCCTCCAACACACCAGGGTCCCCTTTGGGTGCGATTTGGTTTGGGGGTGCTGGAAGGCGCCACTCGGCAGCTCCAAGGAACAAAGCGCCTTTTCCCAAGGGACCCAGATTTCCCTTCTCAGGACACCCCTGGGCAGGGGCGGGCGGGATGGGATCCCCAGTACCCACCTGCCTGCTGCGGTGGGGACACGGAGAGGGGCCCGTGGCTGCTGAGAGCCCCCCCGGGTACCCCCGGGACCTGCCCGGTGGCTCCCCTGTACCCGCCCATCCCACCCGGTGCCGCTGCATCCCTCCCGTGTTCCGCCCGGTGCACTCCGGTCCCGTCCCCTCCCACC
>NDXB01011785.1:0-10735 GCA_002631895.1 Agapornis roseicollis
TTTTTTCAGTAATAATGGCTGTTCTTCCTCTACACTAAAAATCCCTTTGCAAAGTGAGCAGTTTGTGTGTGTATTTTCATTTAATGGCTTGCAAATATTTTCTGGATGGTTGAGTACTTGCAACCAAGCATTCCCTTCACATTTAAAACTGAACTGCCTCATTTATGAATTACAAACAAATGAAAATGGGCTTGGCATATTTGCATCTCCTTAACGAAATTGCCTGTTGCATTTAAGTTTTCAGCAAGATAGGAAATGAATATTCAGAAGCATGCCCCTGATAAATGGAAAGAGAAGGGCCAAATGTTGGGTCATTTCTTTGGCTCTCTACTTTGTTCTGTAGTATTAACTAGTACTGATTGTGTTTTCTCTTAATGTTATTTTAATCTCTGCCATAAATGGGGGATCATGCAGCCACAAAGTCTGCGCACACCAAATCTGATGGAGAGCATGGAATTTGTTTAAAATACTTCAAACATCAGTCATCTCACAAGAGGAGCTAGAGTGGGAGTAGGGGTGCTTGTGTATAAAAAGTGTAAGCAAGGAGAAGGAAGGGAAGAACTTCTAATTTACTCATAAATATATTACTTTAAACATTAGTAGGGTTTCAGCTTTGCTTTACAGGGTTTTGAGGCATTTTCTAACATGTCATAAGAGTTTTGGGAACCTATGTGGACTAGATCTCTGGTGCATATCTGCCTGCAACTGGGGAAACCCAGTCTTTTTAGTTCTGTATTCCAGAAATTCACAGTTCACTTTAGGATCTGTGGCTACTGTTTAGTCACAAATGATTAGAGGAAAACCAATCACAGTAGTCAGCTGCTTCTCTCACTTTCTCACATGACCTGTGTTCCCATCCTGCTCACGCAGATTATGTACTGCTTATATATCTTAGATACGCTGTTCATGCATAAAGCCAACTTCGTTTTTTTCACATGATCTTAACATTTTTAGCATTTTTCACTGTAGCAAGTAATAAAATTATACATCTGCAGGCAATTCAGTCATCATATATCAAGCCATTTTTAAAGTAGTCTGATATACCATGTGAACTGTCTGCAAAGCTTAGCTAATGGTTCATGCTAACCATTATGCAGTTAGGCACCAAGCTGATTGACCACTTGCCTGTGGCAGGGGATGTTCTGTGATCCCATGGGTAGCCAAAGGGTGAATGTTCCAAGATATAGGTGTGTGTTGCATATGAAGGGGTGAGCTGTAGCATGAGTTTCTATACTAGACCTTTTTTTTATTTGCTATATATACTAGTAGTGAGGGTGGTCCAAATTTTAAAGGCTGTTGCCGAGACAGATGTAGTTAACATCCCTGACATGTTTGCACAGTCCATAGTTTTTCTGTGTCTTGAAGATTATATGCAGTACTGACTTCCTTCTTTCCAAATGTATACAGTTGAAAAGGGAAAGAAAAATTAAGATTATGAGAAGAGTTCACAAGTATGTGAATGAGATCCACTGAGGGTGACCAGTCAAACCACAGGGAATCCATTGAGCTGAACATGGTTAGAGGCTGGTTGGAAGAGTGTGTGCATAGAATCATAGAATACTTATGGTTAGAAAGGACTTTAAGATCATCTAGTTCCAATCCCCCTGCCATAGGCAGGGACATCTCACACTAAACCATGTCACCCAATGCTCAGTCCAACCTGGCCTTGAATACTGCCAGGGATGGAGCATTCACAACTTCCTTGAGAAACCCATTCCAGTGCCTTACCACCCTAACAGGAAAGAATTTCTTCCTTATATCCAATTTAAACCTCCCCTGTTTAAGTTTGAACCCGTTACCCATTGTCCTGTCACTACAGTCCCTAATGAAGAGTCCCTCTCCAGCATCCCTATAGGCCCCCTTCACATACTGCAAGGCTGCTATGAGGTTTCCACGCAGCCTTCTTTTCTCCAGGCTGAACAGCCCCAACTTTCTCAGACTATACAAGAGGTGCTTCAGTCCCCTGATCATCCTCGTGGCCTCCTCTGGACTTGTTCCAAGAGCTCCATGTCCTTTTTATGTTGAGGACACCAGAACTGCACACAGTGCTCCAGGTGAGGTCTCACGAGAGCAGAGTAGAGGGGCAGGATGACCCCCTTTGACCAGCTGGTCACGCTTCTTTTGATACAGCCCAGGATATGGTTGGCTTTCTCCGCTGCAAGCATGTCCTTCTGCTGCGTCTGTAAGTAGCAGATAGACCTCGGGACAGGCTACTGGGCTAGAAGGTCTTGCAGCCTGAGTCACAGTGGCCATTCTGACCCTTTTCCAAACACTAATAAAAATTGTGTAATATTGTAAACATCTTGACCATGTGAGAAGATCCAGCAGAGCAGTTTGTTCTTCTTGGACTTGCAAGAATCTCTGTGAGTCAGATAAATCTGTGGGAAATTGCAGTTTAATTTTGCTGCTTATGGTGCCTGTTTTGGGACCTCCATCCCTTTCTGAGTCATCTGTGTGTGTGGCAGCAGCTCTAGAATGATGAGTGCCTGGCTGACTGCAGGTAGTCAGATATGCCCTATTATTAGGTAGTCAGACACTAGGGAATACATTTCTAAGTGGCTGATCCATACAGCGTCATACATGTCTAGAAGAAAGGCCCAGGACTTATGTGTGAGCAGTTTGTGTGCTGTCTCAAGGCCTGACACCTGTAGTCTTGCCTGCTGCTTCTGTGGGTGTGAGAGTGAGCTCTGGTTTGCCAAGGGAGTTCAGATGTCATACTTGGACTGGCCCCAAGATTTACCTGTATGTGTGTTATTTTTAGTCAGGTGGTTGGCTGCAAGTCATCATCTCACAGACCAGCTAAATCTCACTGAGCCAGTATATGTGCATTTTCATACCAAGATTTCACTTATATATGTTAATGTTTTGTTGTATGTTGTCTGTCCTCTGTCTGTTGTTTTTCCCCTCCTTTTCCTCCCCCAGGTAATAGAGCCAGTTTCCCATAGGACAATGTCAGAGCACTCAGCTATAAGGGAATTTACAGGGCATCCTGTATCGGCTGTAGGAAGCCTGTTTCCCAGCCTTTATAGCCTCTGGTATAGGAGCTGAGTTCACAGTATGTCTTAAGAGTGAGCAGCAGCTTGTTGCAATTAACCTTGAATGGTAGCAGAGAAGTTCCTAGAAGGATAGTTGAAATGAAGATTAAAGCAGTCCTGGCTAGACAAAGGGAAATCTGTACATCTTCCCCGAAGACTCTCATATAAGCTATTACAGTACTTAAGTGTAGAACAGGGTTTTTTTTTTGGGTAGGCATCTATGTATAGATTAGCTCTTTGCTCAGAAGTGCTATCAGCTTCTGAGGCAGTGCTGTAGTAGCAAGGAAAGCTCAGCTGATTCACTTGCATCCTGACTTCCTAACCAGGTTTTCATGGGGATGACATGGCCTGTTGCGTGTGACAAGTCAAAGCTCTTCAGTTTCTCATCCCCCTGCCCATTTGTGGTTTGTTTTTATGGACATCAGACTTTCTTAGTAATGGACAGCTTTCTAAACTGTCCAGATTGAGTGTCCTGCTCTGCCTTCATGGTAGAAGTCCAGATTCCCAGAGAGTATGCTATTATTTTGATAGAGTATCTCTTTAGTCTACAGTGCTTTACACCAGGTGAGAATCTAACTACTGGTTAACCAAAAAAAGTAGCTGTTGCAAATACTTGCTTTGTCCTTTCCATGCCCAGTGATGCTGACGCTCATCTGTAAACAATTCTTGGCAGACTCATAGAGGGGTTGTGCTGGGTCTCAGCCTGAGAAAGACTTGGAAACTTGTGAAATGTGGTGGTGTTGTAAATCTTTGTTAGGAGAGGCAATAAGTGTCTGACATTTAAATAGCTAAAATCTGTATCTAAGGAAAACAGGTTGGTCTACCTGTAAAGTAGACATCTGGTTTTGGACAAGTGAGATCCAAGGACTCCTGACAAAACAGGATAAAAAAACAAAAACAAAAACCAAGCTTGAAAAAATTCTGTTACTTTTCCTGTACAAGACTGACTTTTGACTCAATTTCTTTTGGAAATGTAATCAAAATATTGTGATTTAAAGCACACAGGTGTGGGAGACAGCCATATGAACAGTATCTATCTTATAATTTCCACCTTTTTATTAGATTACCACTAATGGGATTATTGCAGTGAATGAACCTTCAGGTGAAGAAAAATATCTCGGTCAATTCCCAATCAGTTTTGGGGCTATTGCTCCTTTTATGGCTGACCTGGACACAACAGATGAACGTGGAAATGTGTATTACCGAGAAGATTCATCCTCAGATGTCTTGCAACTGGCATCAGACTATATCAAAAGAGGCTTTCCTGAGACTACTTTTGATCCTAGCAGTGTTGTCATCGTTACCTGGAAGCTCGTGGCTCCCTACCAGGCACTGAGAGAAGGTCATGATTTGGAAGAAAAGGTGAGTTTTAAGACATGTTGGACGCATGGTCAGCTGAACACCATAAGCTGTTGTCTTGACAGCTTGAATTCCTTTGTGTTTAAAGGAATCTTGTACAGTTCAGAATGTATTTTATTGTTGAAAAAAACTGTAGCAAAATAGGAGTTTCTAGAATTTTTCCTTCATTTTTAATTTTTAGTATTGTATTCATTCAAAACAAAATCCTTGAATCTACATAGCTGATTTCTTTGTATTTCCTGACAACTCTTACTCTTAATGTTAAGTTTGTTGTGATAATAGCTGAAATTGTAGGATATCCTGCCCTCCATCTGTGCAATTCAATGCAGTCAGTTTGCATTTTTTAATAGACTCTTAAGTCTTTTTGATAACAAACTCTCTAACTATGTGGACTAATAGGAACTTGTAACTGTGGCACTCTTGGACAGGTGACATTGCATTTACAAAAATGCTTTGTGCTAGTACTGAATGAAGAAGCAGTTTGACGTTGCTTTGTTGTTTGGGTTTTTTTTTATTACTTAAAACCAGTTTTCCCTTTTAAAACCATGTTAGGTACTATCCTACAAAAATACGTCACTTTATGTACCATAATTATCCNACTCTTGGACAGGTGCATTGCATTTACAAAAATGCTTTGTGCTAGTACTGAATGAAGAAGCAGTTTGACGTTGCTTTGTTGTTTGTGTTTGTTTTTATTACTTAAAACCAGTTTTCCCTTTTAAAACCATGTTAGGTTCTATCCTGCAAAAATACGTCACTTTATGTACCATAATTATCCCATCTGATGACTCTGCTCGCAGTGTTTAAAGTTGAGAACATTACCACAACTTAGAAAACCTATTTTGTCAAAGATTAATTTCTTGTGTCAAGTTAGGCACAACCATTCCGTTTATAGTAATGGCTCTGCACTCAGGTAGCAACAAATAACTGATACCTGAGATGCTGTTTTGATGGTTCCAAGACAAGATACTTGGAGCAACACGAAACTTGAACTCTTCTTTAAATATTCTGTTTACAGATTTAAATTACCTCTGATATTGCTTTCTTTTTAATGTTTGTGCATGCTAAAGCTAAAACTGCCTTAGCAAGATTTAAGCATGTGTAACACTTATGTCTCCTAGGGAGAACACGATGCATTATGTGTGATGGAAACTCTGATTTTGACTTAATATTTAAAAATAAGTTATTCTGTTGTTGATCATGACTATTTTTTCATCAGTAAATGGATGCTTTTTCTTTCCTTTTTTCCTTTTTTTTTTTTTTTTTTTTTTTTTTTCTCCTGTTNTTGTTTATGTTTTTTTCTGGTTTGTTCTATGGGGAATTTTTGTGGGTGTGTTTTTTTTTTTTTTTTTTTTTTTTTTTTTTTTGTTTTTTTTTTTTTTTTTTTTTTTTTTTTTTTTTTTTTTTTTTTTTTTTTTTTTAATCCCACAGAGAAACACATTCCAGGCTGTTTTAGCCTCTTCTGACTCCAGTTCCTATGCTATTTTCCTTTATCCAGAAGATAGTTTGCAGTTCTATAGCACATACTCCAAGAAAGATGATGAAAAGATTCCTGCCATGGTTGGCTTTAGTCAAGCCTCTACAAACTACTACTTCTGGGAAAAGCCAGGATCCTACAATGTCATTGCTAATGATGAAGACAGCATTAGAAACCTGCACAAGTATGCTTGCTTGTTTGTTTGTTTGTTTAAACTCCTTGAGAAAACATCAAGCAGTTCCATGTTTTTCTTAATTGTAGTATAAGCCAATGAGAAATAATAAGATCCCATTAGTCATTGCACGGGAAATTGCAAAGGCTGTCATTGATACATATCCACCCTCATGAGAAATATGAGGACTTTGGTCTAATTTGTTGAAAGTCCATGATTCCATTGTCAGTGGCAGGAACTGCTGTTTAGTTATCCCTTCTAAAAATAAGACCACTTAGACTTCAGCTTTCCATAATCTATCCTGGACAGTCTTCTGTTTTGAAAGAAAGGGTGAACAAGAAGGAAGGGGAATGAGTTCGGAAGTTCTAGTAAGTGTTAGCAAGATCTCTGTGGCCCAACTGTCTCCTTCTGTTCCCATCACTTTGGAGACAAGAGGGCTAGAATTCTAAGGAAGAGAGCTCTGGGTGTGGAGAAAAAGATGCCATCCAAACAGTTCAGGTATTTTTATAGCTGAATAAACTGTACCTGTAGATAAATATGTGGATAAAATGATTCAACACTTTCATCCTGATACTTGTCAGTGAAGGATAGCATTTTGTGCAGACTAGAAATACCACACAACTTGTACTTGATCTTTTTCATTTGGTGTGTACTTATCTTTAACAGAAGCAGCAATGCTGGGAGGCGAGGTATCTGGGTGTTCGAGATTAGTAGCTCATCTGACAGTATTGTGCCTGCCAAGATAAGCAACATTTTGGAGAGCCTAGAGTCCAATGAACAAGACCAGGACATGACTTCAAAACCATTTATGTCAGATTATGGCTCCACTGAAATACAACAGCAGTATGTCACCAGTAGTATGGATAGCACAGAGGAGGACCAGCACTACGTTACGTATAGTGTTCCTCAGCTGGCTGAAGAAGATTTTCTGACTTCATACCAAGATGTAACTGGAACACCTTCAACTGAGTCTTTTTACAATCATCAAGATTTCCCAACAGCAAAAGCCCCACCTCGCCAGTTTCAGGTCCAGCAGTTTCCCCCAGAGCAACCCCAAGTCATAGATGTGGAAGAATTTGATGAAACTGGTATAGGTAAGGTCTTTTGTACTACTTGGGTCCTTCTGAGATGTATAGGCTGTGAAAACACAGAAGCATGCAAAAAATTGAAGTCCTAAAGAAATAATGTTTCCTTCTCACTGCCTTCTTGTCTGAAAATCCAGACATGTTTAATAAGTTTGTGTTATTCATCGAGCTACTTGGATGTCATCTTAGACTCAAATGTCTGGGAAACTAGTTCCCCTGTCAAGCTCACAGGACAGCACATTTACAGTGTGTCTGTGGAATCTGAATCCCTCCGAAGGACAGATTCCTCCTACAGAGATATCATATTCCCGAAGATGACACATTCTTAGTGAGAACTGATTTCCCCATCTCTTTTGCCCAGGACTACTGTTAAATGTATGATCTTAACCTTAACAGCTGCATTAAGTGGCTGTTTGTTGTAAGAATTAGTTGATCAGTTCTACTGAAATCTAGCTTCTTTTTCTCCTTTCACAGATGTTTACTGAATACAGGTTATTTAATAAAGGTTAGGAATAAGTAACTCTTGTGAAAAATGTTGGCTAGGGTTTCATGGCCTCAAGTTTTACAGGTGGGATTAGCAATTCTAACTTCTGAGCTGTTGTTTATAGAAAATTCAAAACTGTGTGGCTGACTGTCCAGATGTTACTTGTTTCTTGAAGCAGATGTGAGAATTGATTTCTTCATGAAATGAAAGGGTAAAGAAATTAGGATTACAGGGTGCATCAGTTGGTGCATGGTCCTGGGAACTATACTGATGTGTTTTATTTTGAGGTTGAAAATTCTCCTCTTTGCCTTGTTTTGGAAACAAGGACAGGTTAAAATTGTGTGTTTTAATTTCACTAAGACAGTTCAACATATTGGCTGAAGTCAATAGAATTAAATGGTTTTCTAACACCTGGAAGCCCTGATGTTTTCTCCAAAATAGTACAATGTTACTTGCATATTGCAAGGTTACAAAAATCAATTGCAGTTGTTTATTTTCCTTTCAGAGAAAATGCAAAAAAAAAAAAGGTAATCAAGTTAGTCTAGAGAGATTTTAAACTAAAGCAGTGATATGTGAACACTATAGTAATTATATGAAGTATAAGTGTCTGGTCTTTCTCCAGTGTTTCGCTACAACACAGATGTCCAACAGACCTGTGCTAACAACCGCCACCAGTGCTCTGTTCATGCCATCTGCAAAGATTATCCCAATGGATTTTGTTGCAGTTGTATTGCTGGTTACAAAGGAAATGGCAGACAGTGCATAGCAGAAGGTAATGTTTTTGAAAATGAGGTACATAAGCAGCAATTACACATGGCATTCTTGAATGAGGTGATCTGTTCAGTACAAGAAATGATGTGGTTACATAGGTTTTGAAGGACTTATCACTGAGATGTATTGAGAGAATCTTAGGAAGTGAGCTATGCTTTCTTAAATGGTGTGGAGTTTTGAATGAAGCAGATTATTATTTCTAGGAAGTCATGTTAAAATGCCTGATGCATATAATTGATTGCCAAAAATAAACTCTTCTGTAACTGGCACGATTTAATAGCATAACATCCAGTGTTTTGGGGTTTTTGTTGTTTTGTTTTTTGGGTTTTTTTAATTTTATTTTGCTAGAATTAGTCGTGAAAGTCCAATGTGTTATAATCTGATATGGTCCTCACTCTAGAAATGGACAGTTCAAAGGGGCTGAACAAATTTACTTTGATTGTTAAACTAAAGAGCATGGCCCTCTTTGTCTGACTCTTAAACTTCTTTACTAATGGGCTAATCTTCCA
This sequence comes from Agapornis roseicollis, assembly GCA_002631895.1. Classification (NCBI taxonomy): domain Eukaryota; kingdom Metazoa; phylum Chordata; class Aves; order Psittaciformes; family Psittacidae; genus Agapornis; species Agapornis roseicollis. The sequence goes on from NDXB01011785.1 coordinate 8,893, forward strand.
GGTTTCTGTTAAATACCCATTTTAACTTTGTTCATGTGTAAAATCCATAAAGGAATTCCTTATGTATACACTTGTAATCCTCAGTGACATGACCAGCAGTATAGACACATTTCAACAACCAAAACAGCTGACTGCAGGCTTTGTGCTTTATAAGACAGGAAGCAAAAGCTGCTACTTAGCTTTCAGTTCATGAAGCTGAATTTTCCAGAGAAAGAGAAGGATCTGGTGATTATGGAATTTGAATTTGCATGTAGAAAATTACATAAGAAGAAAAATAGCAATACAGAGTAGCTACTTGTGTAAAACACTGACAGTCTTTAAAATGGTCAATAGTTTTGACCACTCAGTCAAAAAATAGAATAGATTAGAATAATAGGTCAATTATTCTAATATCTAATTGTGTTAGCCTTCTAATAGGGAATGAACAAATTTACATTCATTAGCTATTGATATGAAGTGTGATCTTCAAAGGAGGTTTCTGTATGCCATTTACTGTCAGAGATACTGGACCAATATTACGGAGTTATCCTTGCAGACAAAACTGTTAATGAGGATTATCTGTTAATTACCAGTTAAAACTGTCAGTGAAGGCATCTGTTCTGGCAGTTTGGGCCACAGTGTCATCTGTATAATAGAGGCACATGCGTAAGCAAATTAACACACTGCTTGTGGCCAGTTTCCTGTTTGAATTCTGTGAGTGTTTGCCTTTTGTTTCAAGACTAATATCTTTTAACATAGTGAACAGTCTGAACATGTTCCTTAGAAAGTATGTGAGAACTGTCATTTTGTTCTGATGGATTGTATTGATTTGCCAGGTTCCCCTCAGAGAGTCAACGGGAAGGTCAAAGGAAGAATCTTTGTAGGAAATAACCCTGTTCCAATTATATTCGAGAACACTGATCTCCACTCCTATGTTGTAATGAACCAAGGGCGTGCCTACACTGCTATCAGCACAATTCCAGAGACTTTGGGATATTCTTTGTTGCCTCTTGCCTCTATTGGAGGTATCATAGGATGGATGTTTGCTGTGGAACAGCAAGGATATAAAAATGGATTCAGCATTACTGGTAATTTCTAATTTAAAATAATGTTCAAAAAAATGTGTTATGCTTTCCTCTGTCTTGAGAGAAAAGAAGTGTGTATTTAGAAGCAATATAGGAGGAAAACATGTTTGTTCTGAGCTGAAAATAGGTTTTTCATAACCAGCCTCACCACTTTTTTTGTTTAGAGTGTATAGGTATTGGGCTTTTTTAATTTACTATTGGTGCACAAGCACATAAGTCTTTTGAGAAGAAGAATGTCTTTTCCAGTTCCTTTACATGAAAGTCATTATTAAAAAGGATCTGATTTTTGGTACTACAGTTTACAGAGCTACTGAAGAAAGCTGTCCCTGTATCTGCAAGAGGGCAAGAGGTCTAACATGTTAATTGCCTGATTGTACTGACAGAGCAAAAGAAAAATGAATATCTGACCTCCTGAAGATCTGAAATTCTGAACAGAAGCCAATTGCTTTGTGGTGCAAATGATTCAGTTAACATTTTTGGGGGGAAACCCCAGTTCACAATTACACCTTTTCACAAGAGTTTGAGGCCAGGTCTGGTTGGTTTTGCACATGAATTCAAGCTATAGATCCCATCTGTTCTACAAGAACATGTGTTTTTTAATAAAATTCTATCCTGTACAGCCATCTACTATGAATTTAGTTGCACATAACCATTTGTTTCAGGAGGGGTTCTTGGATTTGGTATGTTTTAAGTTTATTCTGGAATTTACAACATACATTTCTCCTGGTTTTGATTTGGAAACAGCTGTAGCAGATTTTTCTTTTTCTTTTTTTTTTTTT
>NDXB01011785.1:22391-44226 GCA_002631895.1 Agapornis roseicollis
GAGGGTTGGTGGGGTTTATTAAAATTTTATTTTATTTCATGGCACATGGTAGTAACAAAATATTTTGAAGAGTTTTGTTGTATCTACAGTTTTAGTGGGTGCGATCTGCTGGGTTTTGTTAAGTGTTCATATATGCCTCTCTGATTACTTTCCTTTTTTAGTACTCTTGTACTACTAGTAGAAAACATGCTTTAGAATTACTTGTATAATTTGGTTTTCCTCATGAAAGGCATTGAGCAGAAAAAAAATCTATGTAGATTAAAAAGTCTTACTTTTGCTGAATCTTGACTGAAGTTGGGACTAACAGTGTTGCTCTGCTAGTCTGCAGCAATGGCAGTGTTTGCAACAAACTTAGCTACTGCTCCCTTCTTAGAGAGTTAATAGAACAATAGCTGCCCTTGGGATGTCATCTGTTGCTAAAGCATTAGTAGTTCTTAAATGGATATATCCAACAGTTAATCATTGCCAGGAGATAGAATCAAAATGCACTTTCTAAAGCCTAGCAATAAGCATCTTAGTTTACTTTAGCACGCAATTTGTAAAGTAAGTTGCTTCAGAATGGAGACTCCAAATGAGGCTGTACTGTATTCAGCTGTAATTAGAGACCTTTTCTTCCCCTTTTTAGCCACTAAAGCTTTGATCTAATTAGCCTCAGTCAAGTCATTTAAGTCTTTCCTGGTTGTTAATGCCATGTAAAGTTTCATTCATCTAAATACTCAGTTCTTTTTTGCAGTACCCTTTTCCAATCCATGCATGCAATTCATTGCTTGTTTGGTGTCTTTATTATTATATGAAACCTACTATTGAATCATACCACTGCTGAACAGTAACTCTTGAAACAAATAGATTAACAAGTAAAATGGATTTGAATCATGCACAAGAGAAGTCTGTAGGAGTGAGCCAGTAAGTTAAGGAAAGAGTTAATGGCACTGGAATGTCCCACTGCTCACAGCTATTAAGAAAGTCTGTACTTCATTATTTCCTCACGCTTCATTTTTCCATTTCAAAACACCAGATGTCTGAGTGTTTCTACCCTTGCAGACCCCAGACACTGTTTAGTAAACAGAAACAAATGTAGATTCTTGGAACTAGGGGTCTGATTGCTAAGTGTCATTTGCTGGTCCTCTGTATACAATCCACTTCACAAGAGAAATGCATTTATGAAGGCAATGTTGTAAGTGGAAGATTACAAAGGAAATATGAAGGGACAAAAGCAAGTCTGTTGATTTTGAGTTTTATATTCCTCTCTTCCATTTTTTTTTTTTTGGGGGGGGGGATTGGGAAACGACACGAAGTCTGAGAACAGCAATTAAGCATGTCCAATATAACTCATTGTGATATGTGGGGAATAAAGTAATCCACATAGGAAATTAAAAAGTACTCTCTGACTGCATACTGATTCTGGGCAAGGTTTTAAATGACTTCTGTCTTTAGCTTGTGAATGAATGAAAACCTGTTTGAGTATCTATGTCAGATCTTTAAAAATTTCTAGATGCTGTTGCAGAATTTAATTTGGTTTAGGGTTTTGGACTAACATCCCTGCAAAATGGAAGATGTCCCATACATCTCAGTTTCTCATCCTGTTTCCTTAGCCTCTCTTGGTTTTGGAAAAGTCCATAAATACTTTTCTGCAAAGTCCATAAAGCATTTCCTGCAGTGCTGCTGCAAGGGCTTTCCTTTAAGATTTTGAGTACTTCTACAGAGCTTTAGGTTGCATTGTTTATCCCCTTTCTGTTTATTTCTTTACTTATCTGAGAAGTGCATACATGTTTGGTTTTCATCTGTCTCTCTTTGCATATCCATGCTATTTCCATTTCATTTTTTTCAAGTTTCATGATGTATTTCCATGACTTTTAAATTCCAGATTGCTACTAGTAGCTCATGAAGTAAGTGGATGCACCCTTCTACATCTCTAATCTGACTTGTGTGTACTGTGGTGTCCATGGAACATAAATGCTTCCTCAAGACTTTAATCTCAGTTCCATCCTCTAGTTTCTCTCTTAAGAGCTCTTTTCTGTACACTGGTTCAGTTTTTCATTGTCTTTTTGAACTGTGGATACCAGAGAATCATCTCCTGAATTCCACATCGCTTTTCTATACCTGTGTGTTATTCCTAGTGTACATGCTCAATTCTTATTTATATCCCTTTACAATGCCTATAGCACTGAGCTGGGTGTTGACAGCTTATCTGCTTCACTTACCTTCTGATAGCAATTTTTGGTTGTGGTTTCCAAGAGGAGTCTATCTTTAGAGAATGGCACTACACAGGTATTCTAAGTGTAACTTTCCATTTGGCTGTATGAATCTACTGGTTGATTTTCATAAACTCAATTTACCTAGTGATGAGGTCCTGCTGTCATGTTTATGGCCTATTTGTCTTCCAGAAATGATGCAATCCTGATGAGGGTATCAAATTTCTTGATAAGGAAATTCAAAACCAAGGCTAAGGGAATATGGAAACTTACTAGAAATATCACTAATTCATGACATCCATCCACTGTCTCAGGTGATTTGTCAGTTTTTAATTGTGTATCAAATTAAGGTAGCCCACACCATTGTGCTTTGTCTTGAAAATGATACTGTCCTGTGGGCACAGGTAGAGTGCCATAGGGAAGCACAAGCTATTGGATCAGCTTGTTACCCTCACCGGTCAAGCGTCAGCTGCATTGAGAGAAAGTGAGAATGGATTTTTACTCACTTTTTTAACAACCTCTAATCAGTAATGTTGAAACATAGGTGCTGGAAAATATTGGAACTTGGTCCTGCTGTTCGTAAAAGGCTCTTGCCAACACCACCTTACTGTATTACTGAAGATAACCCAGATCTTGTTCTTACTGTTCGTTTCATCTCTGGCGGTATGAACTAACCCTAGTGTATATCACTTTTCTTATTATTGACATGATCTTTTGGCTTGACTTTCCAATGTGGGCTTCAAGACTGGTAAGAACCTCTGAAAATCAGGGCTGGTAACCCATAGATAAGGAGTCTTGAAATAGGCATGACTTGGTTTCCATTTGTTACAATCAGGTAAAGTAGCAGATCTAACAGCATCATTACACCCAGTAGGTGTTACTTGCTCTTAACTCTACCTGCTGTAGTTGACGGAAGTGTTTTGGGGTTTTTTATGCCAATCAAGGGATCAGAGAGCTGTCCTAATGTTAATTGTTCTGTATCTTTGAAGTCTTGACTGGATGAAATATTACTGTATTTATACTAAAGGAAGAGCACCAAGAAACCTCAGTTAGGTTACCGTACTGAAGGAAAGTTACTAACTAAAAAAATTGTGTCTAGAAAGCTGGCTTACAAAGTAGTCTTGCCCTTGTACTACCTAAATATGTGCCAATTCTTGTTAGATATTTTAACTTGTGCTGTTAGCTCATCAAGACAGGGAATGTGCTTTATTTACTGTGTCAATCTCATCTTTCCAACTGTCATAGCTAGCCTCATCTCAGACAGTTAATCAATGGAATTTAAAACTTACAGAATTGGACCATCTTCTCTTAAGCACACTGAGTAAGATGTATTAACTGTATAAGCAGACTATTTATCCTAACCACATGGCATTGGTATCTCAGATTATTGTGCCTTTATTGCTGCATAGGCTACAACACTGGACTGGGATTCAGCTTGCTATTCTTTAGGTGTCTCTGAGTTGTAAGCACAGTAATTCTAATCATGATTCAGAGATTAGGAGAGAAAAAAGTACAGAATGGATTCCAAGTGCCTGGTTTGGACTGTTATAACTAGTTTAGGAGTTGTTTTGATTTATAAATTTTAATATTGGCTAAGTTCATGTTAGTTGAAAGGAGTTTAATGTTGAAAGACAGGTTAAAATAATGGAGTTGACACAGATAAATAAAGCCAGTACTACCATATTCTTTTCCAGAATATTTCTTTAACATGGATTACTTATCACACTTGATACTGTTAAAAAAGTTATAGCAAATATAAGATGCTTTCAGGAGCACAGAAGCAGTAAAACACAGAAGTTGTGTCTAAAAGTGAGTGGCAATAGGGTACTTGACATCTCTTTATGCAACTGAAAAATCAGTGTTGATGAGATTTTTTAGAAAGAAGAAATCATATTTTCTGCCTTCTAGAAGCTGAGCACTAATTTTGAAAATCATTTTGCTTGACTAGTCTGTTGACTTCAGTGGGGCTAATTGCATAAGCTGGCCATTTGTGAGCTTCATCTTGATCATTATAAGATCAGTACTCTTTGAAAATTCTATCAGTATTCCTGTGTAAAATCTGCAGATATAAATGTGCATATTGTCTTGAAATTGGAATGTACACCAGTATTTCAAGTTACCAATAATACTAATATATTTTACATAGTATACCTGGGTCCTGTCTGGGCCTATACACACTCCTTTGTGTAATTCATATTTGTTAACTCATTTTTGTAAAGTTGATTTAGTCTGTGGATTAAAAAATACGTAAACTGTTGAGTATTCCCTAATTCTAGGAGTTTCATATGGGAAGGAAAAGCAGCCAGCTTCTACATTTGTTTTTATGTCCCACTGAGGTGGAGCTAATAGTGTCTCTCAAAGATGACATGCAATTTATTCTGCAATAAATAAACATAGGGTGGGTCAGTCTACCAATATTCTATATTCTTTCTCCTTTCTCTTGTGAGAAATGTAAATAATTAGAGCTTAAAAAAAAACCCAAAACAACAACAAACCAAACCAAAACCTATCACAAAATTATCTGGTTGCTAGAATCAACATCTTCTACCTGTATATGCATAGTGCATTGGATACATGTAAAGAAAATTTGAGATAGAGGCTTTCCTTCAGCCTCTGGCTTTGTAGGTTGATTGAATGCTCTCCACCACCCACATTAAAGCTGGTGCCAAATATTTCGGTTGTTTAGAGTGAGCTGTTCTCCAGACATTTGTATTTCACTAATTGTGTCCAGGTGCATGAAACTTGTCCAAAGCTTTTGCTTGCATAACTAGTTTAATACAAAATAGAAGGATAGTTTTTTATTATTTGTGTGCTTTACACAACAACAGTCTGTGGGTGTGGGGGTTATCTTTGCTCAGCTGCGCTGGATCTAGTCTGAACCACACATAGCCATTGCTGTCCATCAGGCAGTGTTGAAACAAGGAAGGAATAAATGGAAGTGTAATGTTAAAGCCTCTTCAGCAGGCAGTTTGTGGTAAGTATTTCTAACTGTCTGCAGAAATCATTGACAAGAAAAAGAAAAGTAATTAGAGCTCTTTCTCTTCCAGTGCACAGAGCTCTTCAAGGTCTCAAGTGTAAGGTAAAACTAAGCCAGATTTCTTTGTCAGAGAAGGAAAGATGTTATTTTTATTGTATTCTTTTAATTTCATTATGTTGTTTTGTATCTAGAAGGGTATATTGATCCAGATGACATTCCCTATCACATAACATATAATACTATAAGATGTATATTTTAGCCCAGACTGTTTTGTAAAATTGAAACCAAAATAACTGAATCCCTGAATCTCCTGATAGTCTGGGAAGTTAGTCTTTCTTCTGTAATCTCTACAACAATACATATGCATGTGGTGTAGCTGGTTTGCACATGTTTCTCTGCATACACAGTAGTATTCCTTTTTTCTATGTAGCCTTAGTTATGCTCTTATGGGTAATCTGTCCTTGCAGTTCCTTCTTAAGTCCAAAAGTATCAAATGAGTGCTCAGACTTGATAACTGAGCTCTAAAAAAATCTAATATACATCAAAGCAATGAAGAGTTTCATTTCCTAGGTTCTGTAAAGGACTCAGCATCTGTCTCATGTTGTGGTTTTCTCTTGTGGCTCTAAAAGGAAACTTGACTTTTAGCATTACAAAAAATCCTTTATCCACTGTATGGCCTGGCTGATTAGTTACATTTTAAGGCTCATGGATAATCATCAAGTGAGTAGATGTAGGGTTCACAAGCCGGACAGAATGTTCTTGCTAATGTGCCTCAGGGAGAAAGACTGGGTTTTCCAGCTTCTGTTTATGACCCTTCAGTGTAGGAAGCTACAGGGGGGCTGCTTGTTCTGTTTTAAACTAGACAGTAAAAAATAAAGTGATGTAAGTTTAGGGCAAATGAGTCATATTTACACAGGGCAGAATTCCTGATGGTGCACTGGAAGCATATGCCTTCAAGGTTTGTAACAGCAGTAAGAACACTTGCATCATAAGTGGTCAGTGTACATTAACTGTTTATGGAACATAGTTATAATGGAAATAGTCACTGGTCTTTTTTGGTTTTCATTTTCCTTCCTCACAGATGTGGAAAAGACCAAATGCCAACATGAGCGAGAAGTAGCTCTTGGAAGTGGAGGCGTGTTCTTCCCAAGGGAGATGGGAGTTCGTCACTTCATTCCCCAGTGCGATGAGCATGGGAATTACCTGCCTACTCAGTGCCATTCTACCAGTGGATATTGTTGGTGTGTGGATAGGGAGGGAAATGAGATTGATGGCACCAGAAGTGGCCCAGGAGTTCGACCACCATGTAAGTGGCTGAAGCACTTGTTCCTTGTAGGTGTCTTTTGACCCAGGTGCAATGTCCCCCAAATGTAGGGGCTAAGTCATGCCCATGAGAAACACAGCACTGGCTTGGAGCAATGCAGATCTTTGCTGTCCCATTGATAATATGGCTCATGCTGCAGCCGTTCTGTAACTCCAGCATATGCTTTTCCTTCAGCCACGGCACCTGAACCACTGTGGTGAGCCTCTTGATAAAAATTTGCTTTTCTAACTTCTTTTCTGCATTGAAACTGTGGGGTCCTGTAGTTTCTGCCCTCTGGGAGATGTGGCAAATCTGAATGCATGGTAACAGGCTTGTCTCAGGAAATTAAGAATGCTCCTTCCTACATTTTCCTCACTTTAGTTGTGAAATGCATCCTTCTCTGAAATAAGACAGGTCCTTCTAAAGAGCTGAAAGAAAGACCAACTACAGAGCTGAACATGAAAAGACCTATTATGTCAGTTGGTCCTTCTTTGTCAGCCAAGGGGAAAAAATCAGAAGCTTTCTGCATCTAATTATAGCTATTTGTGTCTGTTTATAGGACTGTTTCCTTCTATGAAGTCTGACTGTAATTGTGTCTCTGCAAATAACAAAGTTTGTTATGCTGTACAAGCTAATTTTATCCCTATCTTTTTGCTTCTCTATTAACAAGGTCTGAGCACAGCTGCTCCTCCTGTTGTTATTGGGCCCTCTGTTCGACCAGACACAGTACCTTTGCCGCCAGGAACACACTTGCTTTTTGCCCAAAGTGGTAAAATCGAACATGTCCCTCTAGAGGGGAACAATATGAAGAAAAATGGTGCAAAAGCACTACTGCATATTCCAGTAAGTAACCTACTATACTAAATCTATGTATTTTAAGAAGATGTGTGACAAAGATGGGTGGTTTATCTATATAACTTAATAATTTAAGTTCCAAACTCAATTTTTACCTTCGATTAAAATTTCAGTATCCCATCACTTTGCCACTGAAAATTGCTGACCTGAATAGTTAAAAGCCTAAAACTGAGCTATAGAAGAGTGCTTTGCCTTTAAAGAATAGCTCATAAGACAAAAATCTAATATTTGTGATCTCGCATGCTTCCAACAGGTCATCACATAAACTCTCACTTCCATTTGCTTTCTGACTCTGATATCAAAGCCTAGGAGTCTTACAAGACCAGTATGTGGAGAAGCCCTATTTTTCTTTCTCAGTCATTCCAGCTTTCTTCCTAAGTCTTGATCTCCTCCTGGTTTTCAGTCAGTTCTCTGCACTTTTTCGCTACAGATATATATAGATTATTATTGTTTGTTTTTTGCTTTCTTCTCCATGTGCAGGCCCAGTGGGTGGCATATCTTTTTCCCACACTTCTTACTACTGTCCTAAGAATTCTTTTCCTTGAGAATGAATCCCTTCTTCTGAGAACCTATCTTTACCATCACCTATGACACAAGCCAACTCTTCTCGCTTCCAGTTTCATCACATTAATTTGTTTTGCCCAAAGCCTGGGATTTCTGGTTTTGTTCCAGTGGTACTGTATTTCTAATAGATAGCAATACCAGGTACTATGCTGGCTGCTTTTGACATTGCTTGTGAATATTTAGTAGTCCAAATACTGACTAAATTACACAGATTTAGTTCAGTAAATAGTACCACAAGCTGTGCTGTGATGTAAAGGTAAAATCAAGTTTTGTCTCTTGACCAAAGTGCTGTTGCAATAATATAAAAATGAAGTAAAATAGTGTGCAAAATGGGTGGGTTAGGCACATCATAGAGACGTGATTCTGAATCCTTATCAGATAGTCTCATTATTTGCTTGGTCTAGCTGAAGTATCTTCAGGAAACGGCTTCCAGGAGATAAGGTGCAACTAAATCTTCCTTAGAACTTTCAATTAAAATGAAACTTTCCATCTCTAACAGTACTGTGTCTGTGTTGTCTCAGCATTGCGTATTTGCCAAGTGACAGTGTTTTGCAGCATAGAGGTGTTTAGATATTGTAACCTACGGCATTAATGTTCACTGATTAAGAGCATCTGGTTTAATGTTTTTGACCATCTTTCTAAGCAGTTGTGAGTTACAAAAGCAGCAAAGGTGACAGACCTGAGAATCCATGTGAAATAGTTTACCATGAAAGTCACTTTCATTTGCCTGGAGGAAAGAGTTTTAACTCTAAAGTCAATATTCTTCTGCCTGGAAAATTGCAGATACATACATATTTATATGTTCCTTGTCCCTGAGCATATTCTTTTCAGCAGAATGATTTATGGAGTATTTAAGCTATTTTTTTTATTTTTATAACTAACTTTGCTAGAACTTTTTTGAGCCAAATGATGCCATGTGTGTAGCTCTACTGAAATGTAGCCATAAAGCATGGGTTGATGAATATCCAGAACACAAGTCAGATTTGATAAAAGTCCTTATTCCTTGTTGAAGGGAAAGAATTAGAGAAAAAGGTACATGAGGAATAACAGTAAAATAACAACATGAACTTTCCTTATGCAGGTGAAGTTGTAGAAGTCAGACCAGGTGTTCAGTAGTGATACCTACAATGCTTCTTTGAAATGTAACAATTGTAAATGGTGTCTGCTAGTTAAAAGGGACTTGCAATAGAAAGTACAATCACTGTCACCCAATCTTTTTCTCTGCCTGTCCTCCCCATCTCCCACCTTTTCTCAAGAATCTGGGTGGGGTTTTTTTTCAGGCTTGAGGCTTAGATCCATAAGCTAGTGCTGCTGGCAAGTAATTGTTGGTTAGCATAAGGTGATGTAACTTTTGTTTGTTGACCAACAGGACAAAGTTGTTATTGGAGTCGCTTATGATTGCACAGACAAGATGGTTTATTGGACAGACATCAGTGGCCCTTCAATCAGCAGGGCTAGCCTGAATGGTGGGGAGCCAACAACTATCATCAAAACAGGTAACAACACAAAACTCTTCCTCTTGCTACTCCCTAAGAATGGCATTAGACATGAATTTAGTAATAGGTACTTCCCAGCTATTGCCTGAGATATAGCATGACATGTTGGTGTTATTTGGATAAACAACAGCCAAAAAGCCTGGAAAACATAAATTGAAAAAAGATTTGCTCCCTGTGTAATAGCCCTTCACTGCCTTTCTACTACTGAGATAGGCAGGAAGATGGCTGTCTTTAAATAAACTAACTATAAGGCTGGAAGTGGAGCAGCACGTCAGTGAGATGTTTCTTTCCTTACCTGCAGTCGCAGAATGCTGTATCTGTTAAACCACTGAGTGAGTACCTTATGAACATCACTGGTAATGTTTTGATAAAAGGTTGAGAGTTTTGAAAGATGAATCAAGCTGCTCTGGTGGTTTTACACCATATCTCAAGGCACTAATCTGTGCAGAGTTCAGAGCCCCATAGTCTGGGCCTTGGACAGTGTCTCGGCTCCTCACAGGAATGGTTAGAGGATATCTGTACCTAATTGCAGTCTGAAGTTGTTGCTGCATTTAGGAAAGCTTAAAAAAAAAAAAAAAAAAAAAAAACCCAAAACAAAAAAAAAGAAAAAANGTTTCCCTAGGGCGTAGGTTTGGTTCTGCACCTCTTCCCACATGGAAACTTACTCAAGGTTCTAATTATTATCCACATTCAGATCTAAACCACACAACATTGCTGTTGGCAGCTACCAGAGAAAAACTTAAAAAAAAAAAAAAAGAAACCCAAACCAAAAAATATGAAAAACAAACAAATAAACCAAACCCCAAACCTATCCTCCTTTGGATGCTTTGTCACTTCTAGGGAGGAATTTTGAGGTAGGCTTTTGAAGCCTGTACTTCTCTCTATATGTGGTGGGATCTTAAGGGCTGCCGCTAAAGTGGGGCAGCACAGCTAGTACTATCAGGGCAAATCCCCAAGTCATGACATCTGGGATTTTTAAAGCAACCCAAGGCCTCACTTTCCTGCATTGAGGAGTGCCTGTGCTCTGTTGTGCTCAGCCTGGAAGCCTTTGTGTAGTCTACCTCTTTTGTAGTCATGTCTTGTCAACCATGCTGGAAAGGTTCCATGCTGCTGCCCAGGAAGAATGGAAAGCATAGGTAGGCTAAACTCATACTACTGTAGATAAACATTATTCTTGCTTGCATGCAATGGCTACAAGATGTAAGTATGTGAAGAAGGAAGGTTATCATTAAAACCTAGGTCATGTACTGGAGTAGACCCATCATTGTTCAGTGTACTTATGATCTGAAAAGGGGATGATGGATTGTCAGTTTGCTGTTGAATGGGTATTAAATGCAGTCAAAACTCAGGCTGCGCAGAGTTGCATTTGTATGCTCTGTGGAACATCATCTGTGGGTGTTACTTATTTTATTTTCATCTGGCAAGCAAGGCAGATGCTGGCTAACTGTGATTTGGTTGTCAGTTTCTCTCCTGTTCTCTGCCTGTCAGCTGCATGCTCTGCTGATAAACGACTGGTGAGCAGAGGTTGAAGAGAAGAATCCCTGCTCTCTCTTCCTGGGCTTGGGGTCAAACAGTTGTAAAAAGGTGGTTAGAAACTGTTTCAGCTGTGACTTTCCATGCCTCCCAGTCAAGCTCTAAAATAAAAGTGAGTAAAGCCACCTTGTTCAGTTTTTGCCCTTGGAGTTGCTCAAGGATTTGGGAATTGGACTAGAGGGTATTGTGAAGTTAGTGCTTTTATGGTTTATGTCCTCTTCTTACACTCCTTTCCCTAAAGAAGTCACCTGTGCTTTGATCCTTTGCAGATCCTTTGCCACAAAAACTTAGGAAATTATTTTAGAAGAAGTGATCAACCAGTTTTAAAACTCTACAACCAACTTGCTTTAATTTTCTTTGGATGGGTTGAGTATCTCCACCCGGAGTTTGTACTTCAAAATAGCTAGCTTGCTGGGACTCCATTCAGGCTCTTAGGGGCAGTGGAAAATGGGAGCAGCTTGGATCCTACCATTGTCCTGCAAATGGAGAGCTTAAGGTCATCCCTAACCATTCCAGCAATTACAGAGCTTCGTATTTCTGTCCAGCTTGAGATATTTGAAAGATGTCTTTTTCATCTCATCATATTTAATCTGAAAGGGACTCTAACCTGTAGTGTGAGCCTCTGCGTGTGCATTCACAAATTCTCCATTTCTGTGAGTAAAGGATTTCTGAATTCCACTATTATTTTCTCGGATTCTGCAGTTTAAAAAGGGAGGGATATTGCTACTGCTAAAACTTGGATGTGGATATGAATTAGTCTGATGAGTGTGAGCACACATTAAAAATCTTGCAATGTATAAAATATTTTTAGAATATTTGTGAAGGCTTTCAACTAAATTTGATTGGTTTAGGTAATTCAAGATGCTTCAATGTCACACGGAAATGTCACAAATGCTACAAATAACATTGTGCACAGACATCTCATGATTTCTGTTCTGTTGTCTGCATACGAAGTGAATGCCATTCCTGAAGAGATGTTGAACACTGATGCACTTTGTTTTCTGCATGTTAACGAGCTCTTCAGTAAGGAGTCAGAATAAAAGAAGGTTGAATATTCAGTATTTGAATGGATGTCTTCAATGCTGCTCAAAACTGAAACTTGAAAATGTCAGGAAATAAGAGAATGCTTCCCTCTTAAACTCATGAGAATCACTTGTTTTGATCTTTGCCTTCTCCTCCTGTGAGCTGCAGCTGCTTTCTTCAGTCCTCATGTATTTTTGTGGAATGCACAGGGGTTTTTATTTGTGAAAACTTGTGTGTTCGAAGTTGTGTTGCTTTGCAGAAACATGTTTTATTGTGGAGCCCCATCCAGTTCTCATCCGTCGCTGCAGCTGTATAGCCTGTGGAGGCTTCCTGAGCTTTGCAGCTGTGGAGGCAGGCTGGGAAGAAGAGCTTTCCTCTTTGTACTAATAGCTTAAGTCTTATCAGCCATACATGACTATACAAGCATGTCCCCAGGGACACAGCCTGTGACTATCAGGCCTGATGACAGTATAGCAGGAATATATTTATGCCTCAGGAAAGCCTGGTGATACATGAAGCCTGTGTATTCATTTATCCCTCTGTGGGGGATAGTTTTTTCTGGCTCATTGTCAACTGGACAAAGATATTTACATTAGACTTCTTTAAATCTCCTGGCATATAGCTGACACAAGAAAAATGAAGCAAGGAAACCAGCCAGGACACAGGGGCTCCTGAAAATCTTTTGCCTGCTACTTTCTTCTGTTCCAAAAAGAGACTGGGAGCTCCACTGCCACCAGTCGGTGATCTCAGAGACTGGGGATTACCACCGGCGGCACCTTTAAAAAGGAGGCCACTGCCACAAGCAACAAAAAAGTAGGAACATTTGAGGGTCTGAAATATATGGTGAGGGTGGTTTCTTGCAATGACAAGTTTAGCTCCACAGAGGCAGTTCGAGAAGTACAAGTAATAGTGTGAAGTCAGTGTAACTAAGTTAAAGGATGCCAAGTGGCCTTTGGAGGACTAGAGATATAACTGATTCACTTTCTTGGGCGCCCACTCTGTATGAGTTGTGAGGCAGAAGCAGTGAAGTACATCTTATTTGTTCTTTTCTGCCTCTTCAGCAATGAATATACATGCAAAATGTCATGTGTCCAGGTTAAGTGTGGTATGTGTAATCTACCTGTGCGAGAGGACATAGGTTCTCTCTGTTGATTTTGAAGCTATTGTGCAACTATTATTCATAGCGAAGTCACAGTAGCAAGTTTTAGCCAGCTCTGCCCAGTGTTCTGGACCATATGCCTTTTATCCACAAAGGTTGTTTGTGTCACATACTGTTTG
The DNA here is from genome assembly GCA_002631895.1 of Agapornis roseicollis. Lineage (NCBI taxonomy): Eukaryota > Metazoa > Chordata > Aves > Psittaciformes > Psittacidae > Agapornis > Agapornis roseicollis. The sequence continues at coordinate 35,613 of NDXB01011785.1, forward strand.
TTTAATGGCTGTCAGTAAATAAACTTGAAAATCAATAGCATGCTACAGGGTCACATTGTGTCATTCTTGGACAGTTAAATGGTGTGTGGATCTGCATTTGAAATGTGGCTCTTTTCAACAGCTGGCTGGTATGAAGTGTCACTTCACCTTTTGGGAGTGATTATGTACAATGCTTGCTCTTTTGGAACAGAAATCAGACTGAATTTGCTTTGTACCTTTCTTTGACTTCACTATAACCCACACAGCCTGCCTGCTCTTTTTCAGTGGATGTATGAATCTTGTTTTTCATAGTGGCTGAATTAAACCTTACAGCTACATATTTACTCTGCATCCTTCGTCTGTGCTAGAACTTACTGCTTTAACATTAGTAATGTCATTATCTGCTGTTTCCTGTTGCTTTTGGAACAACTAACTGCCCAAGAAAAACTGTGCACATACAGTACTAAAATACATTCCAGAAAGAATTGCTCTGCAAAAACAAAGAACTGAAGCTAAATACTAATATCATTATCTCTGGTGCTTTGGAGCTTGATTATCTTGAAGGATTGCATTGGCTAAATTTAGCATAAATCTGGTTTTCAGAGACCACATATGACTGTACTAAAGAAGAGGAAACATTAAGGATTATAAAATCCGTTCTAGATCTTGGCCTGTTAAGGAGAATAGAAAAAGATTCTGATAATCTCTATTTATTCCTCTACTATCAACTTTTATTCTGTGGCCACCCTCCAAGAAATCTCACATACACGATGAGTTGCTTCCTCATAGAATCTGTTATACTATGTACTTATGAAAATTTTGTGCATTTAAACTTCCTAAGGCAAATTGCATATTTGTCTTCCAACTGACACGGAGCAGCTTTTGTTGGACCACAGCCAGAAAACAGAAGAAAATCTATTTCTAGTTAACAGTTGCACTTATGAGACTGACATTGTGTATTAGGAATAAATAGGCACGTTTTAATCTGTTTTCCTGCAGACTTGGGAAGCCCTGAAGGGATAGCTGTAGATCATCTGGGTCGCAACATCTTCTGGACTGACTCTCAACTGGATAGAATAGAAGTGGCCAGGCTGGATGGGCGCCAGCGTCGCATCCTTTTTGACACTGGCCTGGTGAACCCCAGAGCAATTGTTGTGGATCCTATGAGAGGGTATGGATATATCAAGAGATGTGTGCAAAGTTTGGCTTTTATTTATTTGTTTAACCATGGCATATGTTTTTAGGCTGTCTGTAGACAATAATAGCACTAGCTTTACCTAAAGCAACTAACAAACAGAAATGGTACATGTGTCCTCTGTCTGAGTGGTGCACTGGAAGCAAAACTTGTAAAATGACCTGCTAGGTAATACTGTGATATTTTGTTGAGAGGTTTGTCAAATACTTATCTGTACCTCAATTTAGGTACATTGTTTTCAGGATGACAAGTGTTACCTTACCTAAAAGAATACTTTTTTCTATTTCAAGGTTACTGGTCTGAAATACTTGATTTAAATATTACAATTTTCATTTCCATCATGACAACCCTTCTTTCTGTACAGTGTTATCCTTTTTTATTTAAATTATTTAAGGTGTGCATGTTACTTTTATGTCCTTAGCATTTTTCTTGACTACAACAATATTCTGAGATCAGTCATCGAATCATAGAGTAGTTAGGGTTGGAAGGGACCTTAAGATCACTGTCTTAATTCTTACCTTTTCTTTCCTCTTAAGGAACTTGTACTGGACTGACTGGAACAGAGAAGCTCCTAAAATTGAAACCTCATACATGGATGGCACAAACAGAAGAATTCTTGTTAGAGATGATCTTGGGTTACCAAATGGGCTGACATTTGATCCTTATTCCTCAATGCTGTGCTGGGTTGATGCAGGTGAAGAGCTGCTAAAGTCTTTCTTCATAATAGTAATAGAATAAGTATATGCAATCCTGAATTATCCACAGCCAATTAATAACTCTTTGGGCTGCATCTCAGACTTCATGTCTTTCTTTTTGGCTTTAATATTCTCTCTATTAATTGTTACTACTGCTGTAGTATTTACATCAGACTGTGTGAAAGCTGAGAGATTCCAATTCTGATCACAAAACTTTCTAGAAATGCAACAGGTTTGTATATGTTTGTCTTGTGTGTGGCTGTGTCTTTAGGTAGTGCTTAGGCCTTTGTAAAAAAAGTTGTAATCTTAAGACCCTACAGAATGTCATAGTGGCACTGTTGCAAGACCTATAACCTTAGGCAAAAGTCAGCTGGATCAAGTATTGAAAATGCAGGTCATGCTAGATTTAAAGATCAAAAGATGAAGGTTCTGCCATCAACCCATTATTAGTTGTGTACCAGTGTCCTGCCAGTCAAAACCAACAGCAAAGTGCTTTTAATTCTCATTTAAACTTTTCTTTCTTATCTTGCTGTCTTTCACTCTGTAGACTCTGCCAGCAATCTCTTCCTGTGGAGGTGCTTTTACACTTCAAGTCACCTTTCAAGTTTTTGATAAACTAGAAAGATCGAGCTCTCTTTCTCACTGTAAGACACTTACTTTTACCTTTAAATGTATCTCCTTGTGCTATTTTCTCTTCCTTTTCTCTCTTCCTCTCATTCTCACATTTTCTTTTTTTAATTTTTTCCTTTCCCCAGTTTGAAACTACCTAAGAGAAACCTACAGGTGTTTACATTCACTAGCAGTCTTCTCAGTGTGTGTAGTAGCCTTGCAGGTAGACCTTTTTACACCCTATTTGCGTCTACAAGTTAGATGTTCTTTCTGCAGTCTTGCCTTCATGGTCTAACCCAGCAAGCATTTTGGGAACACTCTCACCAAACTAACTTTGCAAAAATGCCTTCCAGAGAAGGTAGAACTGGTTAGCGGCTGAAGTATCCCTCCTGAATAGAGTCAGCTTCCACTTCGGCCTGAGGATACTGGTATCTGTAGCAGGAATCTCAGCTTGTGAACAATGGCCATGGTTTCACTGGACATCTGGGTTCCTGTAAGCGTGCTGATTAGCATTAGCACCAAAGTGCTTTACCATCCAGTCTTTGGCACATGCAGAGATGTGGCATGGGGGAGTGCTTTGACTAAGCAGCATCCTGAAGGACTTCCAGAAGACTTTACTCAGTTCATGCTTGCATGCTTAAGCATATCCTTAGTCCCTCATGAGAGCTCTCTTGCTCTGGTTCAAAGGCTTAATTGTTTCACTACACCCAGGTACCAAGAGGCTGGAATGCATGAACCCTAATCAGCTTGGTCGGCGAAAGATTGTTGAAGGAATTCAGTATCCTTTTAGTGTTACAAGCTATGGGAAGAATTTATACTACACAGACTGGAGAAGGTATGTTATCTGCTAAAGAAATTATGGATTGCTTTAATCTGTTGTTCTGCCTGGAAGAAACTGAAGTAGATACTACATTTCTCATGTCTGACTTCTCACCCATTCCTGTTCTGTTGCTTTCCTGGTGAAAGATGATTCAGGGTGGGATGGATCTGTAAAGCTGATCTATTGATGTTGCCAGTTAACTGAGTTTTCATTTTCAGCATAATGATTTGTCCCCTAAGAAAATACTTTTAACGGTGAACATTTTTGGGAAAGGAGTGGGAGCTAAAATGTTTCCCTTATGGCTGTGCTTGCTGTGTCATAGAGGGTAGAAATGTGTCACTCATGGCTTTCCATGCCCTATATTATCTGAATGTTCAAGCGGCAATAAGAAAGAAAACGCTTTTTTTGCTGTCTTGCTGACATTTTATTTGTGGCACATTATGTAAACCATTGCCATATGATCACGACTTTAGAGTTTACTGTATCTTACAGAAAAAAAATACTTAATTTTCCTTGACATAAATGGTTGTGTGGGCTCTATCTGCAAGCTCTTACACAAATGGCTTCATCAATTGCACCAGGAAGAGCTATTAATATGCGTAAGGGCTTCCAAGCTAGAACCTAACACCTGGGAAATGCTATTCTAAAATAGGCTTGTGAAATGGGAAATTGTGTTACAGGTCTGTCAGTAGACCGCCCTTTTATTTTCAGGAAGATAAGATTGTTTATGACTACATGTATTCCTTCCAGATATCAAGCGCCACCTGAAATACAACAGTGTCATTATGTATAATAGCTGCAATGTCCGTTCTACCACAGAAAACAGCAGAGAGGCAGAATACAGAGAATGTGTTGAACGCGTTCCTGTAAAGGGACGCTGTCCAGTGTTGGAATTACCTTCAAACTTCGTAAGGTGGCTCCATCTAAAATTTCTCAGCTGCCTAGAATGAAGGTTATGACTCATTTGAGTTGTCCAGGAAAGATGATGTCTTGGAGGATTTTGCCTCTGACATCACTTTCTAATTGTAAAAAAAGAAGCAACTTCAAAAGTCTTCCTTTTTTTTTTTGTTTATTTTGTTTTGTTCTCCCCTGTACTTCCACCTTCATCTCACTTCTGTATGTTCTGTTCTGCATATGGCAGGGATGCTGTTGTAGCAGTGGATCGCACGATTTCAACAGAAAATGATAACTTCCAGCCTCACAAGCGCTCCCGTCTGTATGGAATCACTACTGCCTTTGCTCAGTGCCCAGGAGGTAATCCAGATGATTCTCAAGTTTTTACAGCTGTGCAGCACCTTGGCAGATAAATTAATGTAGTAGTAGCTGCCATTGACTAGCTGCCAACTGATCTAGGTAGCTAGCAAAGAGCTGGTCAGTGCTTAGATTTCTGTTTACTCAGAAATTAAAAGCCACCTAATTTTTTTTTCCCCTGTAAAAGCAGTAGTCTTGGTTTCCATATGAAACTAGAATAGAGAGGGAAGAAAGGGCCTGGTCTGTCCTTTTTGAAAGAACAAGTGTGTAATATGTATAATAGAAGGAGCTGACATGGCAAAAACTGCTATCTTGTCATTATCTAAATTGAATGCTGTTTTCATGGTTAGGGCGTTATTTACTTACTTAGTACTATGCCCCATCCTGGCAGTGTTCAAGGCCAGGTTGGACAGGGCTTTGGGCAACCAGATCTGGTGGACGATGCCCCTGTCTGTGCTGGGGGGGTTGGAATTAAGTGATCTTTAAGGTCCCTTCCAACCCATTGGAAGGATTTCTGTGATTCTATGATTTTTAACTTTAAACTACAGAAATATCATGGCCTTCCAGATGGCCTTAATGAGATCCAGTGTTTTTTAGAAAGGGAATGTTGAGAACACAGCAGGTGATAGAGTGGCTGCTCTGTTGAATGTTAATTTTTTCATAAACTTCATTGAAAAGCCCCTTGTGAAACTTGGAAGAGAGGAAGTTGATACCCTTGGAATAACAATTTGTCCTTGGGAAGGAATATCATTGTTCACTTATGTTGCTCTTAGGAAATCACAGAAGAGTTCAGTATTTTTATAATCACAACATGGCTGGAAATACAGGAGTTGTGGTGTTTCTACTTTAGGACTAAAAACAACTAAGATCATTTCTCTTCAAACGATTCAATATGTCTAGTGAAACACTTACTTGAAAGCTTTGTTCACAGCTTAAAAGCACATATAAATGTCATAATTAAGGAATCAGTTGAATTGTTTTTACTGGTTAATTCACTGTCCCATTTTGGTAGGCAGTGTAAGACAAAACAACATTGTGTGCTCTGAGTAAATGCTTATGTTTACAATATTCAGAACCTTGGTATCATTTCTTTCTCATCATATATCCATTTCGAGTGTTTTTCTGGAACGGATGCTTTACCCTCAGATTCATTACTTCTGGCACTGGCTTCTCTTTCATTTTACCCTTCAACATTAATGTGCTCTTGCCCACTCAATTTTTTTTGGTTTCGTGGGTCACCCCTCCATGTTTTTGTAGTGGGTGGTATCCAGGGATGATGTCATGTAGTATTTTGGATTTTGTCCCCATGTGTTGCACTTGTATTTCCTCACTCGCTGTGTCTTCATTCTAATGGCTGTGACCACTTGGCCAACTTATGAAAGGCATTTCAGGAACAGCTCATTTTTTTCATGTTGCCTCTCCTGCTCTGTCCTTATATTATGATCTTTCTTTGGGGTGAATATCAGAAGCTGACACAGGGGTATGATGACTCTTCTTTCCCTAAAACATATTTTTGTTTCACTCTAAGTCTGGTTATGGCTTGTTTTCCTAGGGTAGTAGTGTAATCTGCACTCATTTTGTATTATATGGATTGGTTTTATTGAGGTTTTGCTGTGGTTTTTTTTCTTTTCTTTAACATTTTATATCTCTGTTCTTTTCCAGGACATAATTACTGTACAGTGAATAATGGCGGCTGTACTCACCTCTGCTTGGCTACCCCAGGAGGTCGTTCTTGCCGCTGCCCTGACAACACAGTGGGAGTGGATTGTATAGAAAGAAACTGAGCATTAAAATATATTAGAGCAGCAGATGCCTTTTGGGAATGTGCTGTAAACAATTCACTCCTATCAACACAATCAGGCCCTAAAGATGAGTGCTCCCTGCTGCTGAGAGCAAGCCATGATGCAAGCACACAGGCAATAACTGTTTTGTAGCAGTTGAGCAAGACAGAGCTGCTCAGGTTGGATCCAACTGTATCTTGTTCCTTGTAATATTATCTACTTGCTTTTAAAGGTAAATGTGGAGACAGTAGCTCATGTGATCCTTTCACCCAGCAAGTGATTCTTTATAGGTGATCAACCTGCTTAGTGGATGTATTTGAAGTTTTTGTTAGATTTTAAGAGATCCATTTTTCTTCTGCGGCGAATTCCTGAGCAGTTTCCTAAAATCCACTAAACAAACTTCAGATATAGATCTCGGTTGCTGAGAGTTCATCAAAGAATGGATGTTGATTCATTTGGAGACATTTGGTTTTAGCAACACATAGTCATATTTGTTTCCTGAGGGCCTTTAAAATAACATTTCTGTGCTTGATTCTGTTAGCCTAAAAGCAGTCTTTAAATTCTAGCCTAGAAGTCTTTGTCCTTTAGTAAACTGTGCTATGCCTTTTTGTAGACCATGAGAAACCATAGCACTTAAAAATCTGATTTCCAGCAAGGTCACCTGTGTCTTGGTGCTTAAAAGAAAAAAGACAGTAATACCTTATTTGTGTGCCAGTGTTCAGTAACAGCAAAAAGTGTACTGAAAATCAAAGCAAAGTTGATGTAATCATCACCAGTAAGTTTGGAGCAGGTAGGGAAAATGAAAGTGCATATTCTTATGGTCAAATTAGCAGCACAAATCTGGGAGTGAAGTTTGGCTTCCACACTGTGTGTTGGGAAGGAAGCTTACCCACAAGCCAGCCTGCAGCAGCAGAACAGAATGGGGTTGTGAAGCTTCTGCCAGAGCACATTTCACAATGTCATGATCAGAATAGTAAGCTAATGTCCCCATTTCCTCACTCCCTCTTCAGACACAACAGTAACAGTTTTAAGCAGAGCCAAGTGAGTCTTAACTGTGTGACAACTTCCTCTTTAATTGTATATTTATCATAAAATAACAAAGCATATAAACGTTTTAAAGATTTTTTAATAACTTTTTATGACTTTTAATTCATTTTACTCATACACTTAATCAGGTATGGTTTACTGTAAATATCAAAAATGTGTTGAAATGAAGGTGCTTAATAACTCTTTCTCCAGAATTATTCACGTATCTGGTGAAATATTAAAGTTTACACTCTGTACAGCTATCTACAGTACAGTCAATAAAAATGTTTGGGTTTTATTTTCTGTAAAAAAGAAAGTTATGCCTGCAAAATGAAGTGATACGTGGTGTCTCAAATCTCTTTTCCTGTTGAGTTCTGGGGTTTAGCTCTTTTATCTAGTGATGATATTTCTCTTATAAGATGCAACACTATAGGGGAAAAACTGCTGTTGGGGTTTTTGTATGTTGAAACCCATAGGATACTTTTATTCAAAACAAGTATGTGAGAGTGCTTAAACAGATAGCTCCCTCTGCTCTGACACAGGACACTGATTGTTAATGGTTGTTGAACTTTCAAGTAAGCATAATTCAGTTATGTCATACTTCAGACTTACATGTTAGTGGAAATACAGGGCTAGGACTAGATTATGTGTGTACTGGTTGCAAGCTCACTGAGGTGTTGTCTGCTGGAGGTGGTGATGCTGAGATTTGAACTCAGCTTCTATGGCTACAGCCTGTTAGTGCCTCAGGTAGAGTGGCAAAAGGCTCTGTAGTACTGTGTAGGTAGACAGCTGGAGCATGCGTGTCAAGTGAGCTGCTGGAAAGGTGGACAGTGAGTCAGCAAAGAGAGCTATTGAGATCTAAAGGGTGGTGTGTGGAGTTACAGGAGGAGATTGGTGTTGATCCATAGTGGGGGACTACACATGATATTGGAGGAAGTTGGATCTTTAGTTTATTATTCACTCTGTGCCTTGATTTTTAATTATTTTTTTTTATTTTGATCCTTCAAAATTGATGATTGCCTGCTTGTATATGGATCAACACAATGTTTCTCTTTGTGCATTATGGCAATTGCTAATTTACTAAACCCCAGTCAGCTAATTCTGTGCTTATCAATGAACAATGACAGATGCAAAGAAAATACACCTCAGCAGAACTTCTAGTGTTAATATATGAGCTCCTATGTAGTCTATAGGACAAGGAGAGACATTATATTACTATGGGCTCAGTTTTTAAACTGAGTGACTCTTAATTCTGGTA
>NDXB01011786.1:0-20796 GCA_002631895.1 Agapornis roseicollis
ATTTCTGTTCTTCTATATGACTAGTTCTGATAAACAATACCCTAGTCCATAGTTTCTCACAGTCTCTCACTTCCCCTTGCCTGCAATTTTGATCCTCTCCTTCCACCCACATTACAAGGCAGCCTCACTAATTCCATCATTGGCACCCTCCTTGAGCTAATTTTACCTCATTCATTTTTTAAAGTACTCACTACTTGGAGAAAGTCCTGTTTTGCTGCACTTGAACTTCAGTGTGCTACTACTTCTTTTCTAAAAGCCTTGGGAACCTTGAAGTATTGTAACAATTCCTGAGGCACCTTAACTGTTACAGGTTTTAGCACTTGGAAGCTAAAGTGGACTTTTCCCATCTGCTTTTACTGGTGGCAGATGCTCTTGAACACTTGGGGTTGTTTTGGTTTGGCTTTATCTCTCCTCCCTCCTCTTCTTCTTTTTTGTGGGGGAGGGGAAGGGAGGAGATGCCTTCTTCCTGTTCCATTAAATTGTTTAGCAAGGTATGACCCTGTCCCCAAACTCTTTCATAGACTCCTTCTGCTTTTAGCTTTTTGGATTCTGTTTTAGTGTGTTCTTTTAAATTTTGAGACTTAAAAAGAACCTGGCCCTTCAGTTTGGTCCTTCTGTCTGTTTTGGGCTTATTGTTTTTTCCCCTATGTCCCATTTTGCCTGTATCTGATTTCTCTTCCCCTGACTTCACCCACCCTGAAACTATAGTCTTCTTTTTATAAATGTGACTTTGTGTTTAAATATCATGTATCATTTTACCTAGATTAATGCATTTTATTCCCTTGTACTTATATGGGCATGGAGACTATTTTTGCTGCCGTGTTTAAGTGGGGAAAGGCTTCCCAGGCCCTTTTGTATGACACTCTGAAGAGGGGTCATTGGCTGTCTCTGCAGTACTGTTGTTATCTGCTTGTTGAGGAATGCCTTAGACATCACAGGACTTAAAGCTGGGGATCTGAAGGCAGCAGTGTTAGCTAGAGACATGAAATAGGATTTATTTTGCTATTTTTTATCTCTTCTACTAAGTCAGAATTTACTTACGAGTTTGTAGGGCCAGTAGCAGTAATTTTATTAGTGTGTTATATACTGTCCTTCCTCAGAATCGGGTATATTCACTTTGATGTCTGCATGATGGGTTATCAGGATATTTGCTGTAGAAGTGAACTGATGGAACTGGGTCAGATATGTCTTCATTCCTTCAGCACTTTAATGTTTCCCTCTTGTGTCTTTTTGGTTGGCTGGGTTTTTTTGGGGGGGTGGGAAGAGTGGTCTGTTTTTCGTCCGAGTGATATGTACAGGAATGAGAGGATTTTGAAATCTAGGTAACTTTTGAGTTTTGTTTTCACTCTTCTTCTGCAGTGTAGGGCACATATTCCCCAGCCTCCACCTCTCCCCACCCTCACCCCCCACCACCTCCCAGTATTGTTGAGCAAATACAAACATACTGGAAAATGCTTTTTCACTTTTATAGAAAAAGCAAGGTGAAAATCTAGAAGGTATGGAAAACCAAAACATTTTATAAGCATTCTTGTCAATGGTGAGTGGGATAGGAGAGAATTTGAAGCAGCTTATTTTGGAAAAGTAATAAGGATCTGACATCATTGTCTGAACTGCTGGGATCTCTTTTATTTCTAAGCATCTTTCTTTGTTCTCATATTTCCACTGCCCAAACATTCTTACAAACTTTCCAGTCTTCCTCCCAAAATACATTGCTGTAATGCCTCTTTATCCATAAATCTCAAATGAATAAAGAAGGAAAGCAATGAATTGTAAATGTTAAATGAAACCTTAAAAAAGGCAGTGATTTATTTTAGAAAAAGAAAGGGGGTGGGGAGCTGGTGTCAAGATAGTCTTAGAAATATTCAGATCAGTCATTTTCTGTTTTTTTCTTTCTGGTGGTGTTCTTTAAGATACAGCTTTTAGAGGTCTGTATTTTTTTTCCTCCTCCCTTTACTTACAGAAGAATTCTCCTGGATACTGCAGCTCCAGTATGTAAATTGTGCCAGCCAACGGATTTACAGGATTTTATTGTTTTTAAGTCTACTTGCCAGCACTTAATCCAGAATAACTTTTTATGGTAGAATTGAGAATGTTTGGAAATAATGACACATAACATAAATGCTGAAGTTTCATCCTGTGCAATGCCAGGGAGTATTTTAGGTGTTGACTGTAGATGGAGGTTTTAAAATTACTTGGTACTGGTCTTGTGGAAGGATCAATACACTGACAGTCAAAGCTCTGCCCCTCTGCAGAAGACATGTCCTGCATGCTGCGTCCACTTGAGAGGAACTGAATTTTCCTTCACATTTCTTGAATGACATTTGTCTATAGTCTGACAAGCTGATGCTGCCTTTTCCTGCTCATGTTGCAGAGATCTGCGGAAGGAAATGATGTGCCCAGTGAATTGTTTATTTTGTAAACTAATGCTTGCTAGAACCACTTAGAATCATAGAATATTTAGGGTTGGAAAGGACCTTAAGATCATCTATAACATAGTCAACTTAAGGTAGAAATACCCTTGCAAAACCCTACTCTGATTGAGAAGTGTGTAGTTCATTTGCCAACATAGTCTCAGAAAGAAAAAATGTCTGAATGTGCAAAGAGTTCTTCTGTTTCATGTAAACAAAAGCTCCAAGATTAGACGTAATCACTTTATGAGGTTTTAGGTGTCATTTAAAAATAAAAGAACAGTGAGATCTGGAAAACTCTATCTACAGTTACCGGCCTTTCTCACATCCTGTCACATCATGTTTCACATCTCAGTCATACACTGAGAGTGTGTGTGTTCTTGAGTCAGTTTGTGGTATCATGTGAACAATTGCTCAACATGGTAGAAAGATCTCCAGTCTGTTTGCAAAAGAGCATGGGATGCTTTACCGAAGATAAGTAGGGATAGCTATACATGGCATATCATTTGCTGAAGCTGTAAAAATTTAGTCAGTAAGATCAACCCATTACAAAACTTCTGTCTTCCAACGGCAAAATGAGATCCATCAGAAAATGTGAATCACTTCCTCAAACTGACGTAACTCTACCAGTATGATGTATCACTGTGTTAAGCTGTTGCTTTGACTAACAAATATTTTTGAGGGAAAGATAAGTTGCAGTGAGAGAGAAGTGGTTTGGTGACTCTTAAGAGAAAGATTGATACAGTCAGAGCTCTGGTGCTGAAAGTAGAGTTCATTCTTATCCCCACCCCTTGTCATTATGGCTTTTGTTTAGTGTGGGTTTGTTTGTTGGTTGGTTGGTTGTTTTGTGGGGGTTTTTGTGGGTGAGGGTTGGGTTTGTTTTTTTTTTTTTTTTTTTGTACAGTAGTCAGATAAATAACAGAGGTTGCATACCTGTCTTCCTCCCTTGCAGATAACCTAGGTAGAAGTTTCAATATCATGTTCTGAACTGGTGGAATAAGTTTGTTGCAGCTTCTTTATGTTCTTTTCATCCAGAAGTCAGTGATAAGCTGTTTGTAATCACAAAAGTCTGGGACAGCTCCTCTTTCTCTTTTTAAGGTTAGGCAAGACTTCTGTTGTTTAGACCCTCTTCTCTTGCCTATATTCATTTTAGGATATAGTGCTAGTTTGGGGATGTTTTTGAAGTGTCAGTTTTGAAGTTCTGGATCTGAAGAGAGGCTTTCTGCGTTAAGCAGTCTCTGCTTCATAGCAGCACTATGGTAGCAACTTGATGTCCATGTAGTAAGAATTCCAAAAGTTTTTGTTGTAATTTTATGTACATCAAAAGAACAGCCAGATGGCCATTAGCTGCAACTTGAATATCTTCTCTGATATGAAGCAAGATTTGTTTCGGCGGATTTCCATCTTTGGGTGTCATTTGAAACCCAAGCTCACTGATCAAGAGTAAATATGGCACTTAGGAGAGGTCAGTGGGATTTAGGTTACTGGCACTTAGAGTTTTACTTGGTAGAGTGAGGCTGAACTTTTCAAATTATCACAGAGTTAGAAGCTGAATTTGTGTTGTTTGTATGTCATTCTGCTCCTGTCATCTGTGTAGATAGCCACCCATGAACCACGTTATTTGACTTACCTGTTTTTCAGCATGTTAACTTTAGTTTTGAAATAACATTCTGTGAGGCTCTGACTGACTGCAGTTAATTCTGGAGAAACTGGGACAAATTTTCAAGATCTTTTAGCAAATGGGCACTCTACAGCTTGTGCGTGACCTAGCTCCTACCACTAAGGACAAGAGCAGAAGCTCTAGTTTAGGTGATGTTCATGTTCTTATTTACACATGTTGTCAATGAAGCTTCTATTGCTGTTGCTGTGTTGGTGGTAATTTTGCCTGTCCTTTACTGGCAGTGCCCACCCTACCCCATTGGCCTTTTTGGCCAATGTAGTCAAATCTAAGGTTCTCTAATCGGCATATCATTAGTTTCTAATTAAGAAGGTTACCCTATATTGGTATTAGTAATTACCTTTTTGTTTACACTGATACTCTACTGGCATAGTGCTTACCACTTGCTTGAAGATAAATAAGTAAAAAATATGGCTGTCTGGTAGGTATAACTAGCAAAACATTCCTTTTTTTATGAATTTACAATGATATGTATTCAACAAGCATCAATTTCTTTTAAAACTGTTTTGAACAAGTGCAGTGCTTAACAGTTAAGTCTTTCTATGACAACATGTGAATGGCATGTTCATGAGTTACTGCATGGTTACAGAGTGTGAGCATGTAAATCATTCAAAATGCTTTTTTGGGTGGTTACTTTCATGGGTAGGAATGTGGAGTATACTGGATTTCTGACAGGATTTTGACTTGTGATAATGCAGGATACAGGAATATTAAATACTTAAAATAATCTGAGAGCTGTCTAATAAAATAAAAGTATATTCTTTTAGGCATCTTACAGAGATTTTCTATTCAGGGAAGCTTCTAAATTCTGGGAGAACTTAGAGATGGTTTCAGATCTCAGGAATTTGTGTGTGTTTCAAGGGCTTTATGAGTTTTTACAGCTTAGATCATTCAAGCAGTATTTCTGCCATTTCTTCTGAAAGTAAGAAAATTCTTTTTCTCTGAATTTTCTTGGATGTTTTTACATGACTTCCTGGGTGGGAGATGTGTGTTACTTTTTTTAGTTAATATTTATGAAATCAAGTTACATTGTTTCAAACCGCTTTAGATTACATCTATATACACTGTAGATGGGTAGGTACTGTATTAGCATTTTCAGAAGGAAAGAACCAGGAACATAAAACACTGCTAAGTTGGAGGGTGCTCTTTCTCATAATGAGAAGGCACTCAGTTATAGGAACTCTGATAAATAAATCCTGTAGACAGACTGCCAAGCTGTACTTTAAGATGAAAACAGGATGTTGGTTGCATTGCTGGAGAACTACTGTATAAATCAAAGGATATGCTATTATTGCTGTGTAAGGAAGCTGTACTCCCTTAGAGTAGTTCTGTATATAAAAGAATGGTAATCACCATGCTTATCAAGGACTGGCAGTTCTCCTTTTCCAATTGTGACCTAGTGAATCCACCTCAAGTTCATGACTGAAAACAAAATGTTGCCAGTTATTTTAATCCCCCATTCAATAGGACAAACTGAATGTGGTTATTTTTATCTCTTTATGGTTCCTTAGATTATACAAATAGAAAACCGCCTTCCTATAGTCTAGCCAAATGTGGTTTACCGAGAGGGATGTGGATTGCTTCCCCAATGCCGTTACACCCCTGACAGTTCAAGTTGTGTCCGCTTAGTCATGTAGTCATGTCATTTGGAAATGGCCAGGTGGCTTTCTCACCTTGCTGATGTCTGACCTTTCCTTGTCCTAACCTGTTTTCTTCTTCTTGGTTAGTGTTTTGTTTTGTTTGTGTTTTTGTGTTTTTTGTTTGTTTTGGTTTTATTTGTTTTATTTTTTTGTTATTTATTTATTTTTTTTAAGAGCTCACTTATAACCTCTTTAGTTTTTTGTTTGATAGGCTAAGTCATTTTTTATTTGCTCTTATAAGATCTTTCAAAGCACTTCTGTGCCCCTATTCCACTCAGTGTACTGTTCTACTGTTCTTCAATGCTGACTAGAATGGTGTTGCCTTTAATTTTGTTTTTTAAAGTTAATAGTTTTTATCCTTCTGAGCACTATATCCAAGTACACTTTCTCACTTTAGGAAGGAAGTATGTCAAATTACTTTTCTGCTTTTGTTTTCTACCAGTTTATTTTTATTTTCAGGGAAATCACAGAGTTGTTTGGGTTGGAAGGGACTTTTGAAGATCATCTAGTCCAACTCCCATGGCAGATCTAAAGTATGCTGTAAAATAGTCTAGATTGTTATTTAAGAAATACAATTAAGTTCCTCTTAGGGAGAGGTAGCTGAATCTGGAACAACAGTAAATGTATGGATAAATGTTAAATTGATGTTCCTGTAATATTACATGTGGTTTTACGGACAATTTTTGGGGTTGACTCCTCAAAACCAGACCTCTGTTGGTAGAGTGATTTTAGCATAGCGGTTTACACTGGTTAGTAGAGACTTGTCAGCCTCTTAGTATTTGTATTAGTATAAGTGCACGGTTAGCCTCCTTACCTTAAGACTTCTGAATCAGATTTGAAAACAGTCCATGTTGCCGATGCCTGCATGGTAGAGAAACAGAGTCTGATAAGAAAGTAAGAAGGCAGCAGTGATGGGTCAGTTATTGCTAAGCTGTAAGAGAAAGCAGATATATTCATTCTTGAAAGAATCATCACTCTTGAAAGCTTGTACAGCATAAATATAATATTGTTTTAATATTGATTCTACTTAATACTGAATTATAAATTCATCTTTCAAATCTATAGTTTTCATTTCCCTGAAATTCTATGAAAGAAGGATGTTGCAGGAGCTATGTAACAGGTCATTGTAATACCTAAGGAAAAATATCTCACTAATATAATGTTCCAAAAGACATTTCAGCCTTCTTGTTCAGATGGTAGGACATTTTAAATAGCAACTTCTTTAAAAGACTTAATGGCGCTGTTATTTTTGAATATTGCTCTTACAAATTCTTTGCATTTGAGAGAACTGGTTGTATTAGGTTAAACAAGCTTTGCTTCTGGTGTTTGAGCTATTTTCTAAATTGCACTTATATTTGCCATATTATTTGTGTACACTAGAAAGCTGTTAATTCAGAAGTACTGGAGGTGAGATGCTCTCAGGGGATAACTATTGGAGCACTTTATTTTTTAACATAAATGCTGATAAAATGATTTTAGATTTAAAATGGGGATGTATGTGAGTATCATTTAAATGTATTTTTTAAGTAAGACCTCACTAATCTACATCTTTCAGCTTTTCCACAGAGGTTGAATAGGAGGAAGAAGTCTCAGAATCTTGAATTTGTTTCATGTCTGTACTAAACAGTGGTAAGAATTAATTGGGAGTGAAGTCTTTTCATTGAAACATGAGTTCTGTGGTACAGATTGGGTTACATTGGATGTACTTGGGAGGATACCATATTACATGTAGGGATAGCTAATTTCTATGGAGGAAGAACCTTTTCTGAGGCCCCAAATTAATTCATTTGGAAACATATTTGTCAGGTGTCAAATGTCTTAATGTCTGTAGCAGTGGTTCATGAAATAAGGGTAGGTAATGATTTAGGGTCGATCAGTGCTTTTGGAAAATGCATATAACTTTTAAGATAAATTCTGATTTCTAGCTGTTCCTATAAATGCCTGGTGCTCTTTAAGAGGCCAGAAGCATGGTTATCAGGAGACATACTGTGGAATTACCCTGATGTGACCTTTTAACTGATGGATTTGAAAAGCATTAAGCATTGTTTGAACTGGTCCAGTCCTCTGAAATCCTCTTAATTAAACTTCCAGTATTTTTCTTAAAACTTCTAATGAAGTTAGATGTATTCTGGAGCCTAGTCTCAGTTACACAGTCACACTGTGAGATAGTTCTCACTGTGCAGGTTGTATTATACCTTAAAATGATTGCACTTTGTTTGGTTTTAAATTTCTGAGCGAGTATCACAACTTTATATCCACAAAACAAATAGCTGTTGCTTTTTATTGGTAACTTAAACCTTGGCAAGTATGTAAATTCCTCAGCAGGACACTGGTTTTGAAGAGCTACTTAAGTTCCAGTGAAAAATCTTTTGAACAGATTGTTTCAGAACATGTGATTTTATTTTTATTTTTTTATTTTTTTTCAACTTTTGCCTGCTTCTGTACTACATTATCTGTGCTGATTTACTTCTTTCCTCCAGGAAACACATTTGCATTCAAGATCCGGTCTTCTGTTTATTTAGTTCCTGCTGCTTATTGCTTCCATGGGGTCCTCTTTGACCTTAACAATTAACAGGAAAATAACTGATATCATGGGAATTAAATTAAGAAGAAATTAAGTACAGGGAGCTGATAAATTCTGATGAATTCTGTCACTAATTGAGCTTCCATTTTGACATGCAAAGTTCCTCATAATACAATTAAATAAAACTATCAAAAAACCCCATAAGGAGCATGTTTTTCATAGTATTTCTGGTTTTTCATGGAAGGCTTTAAATTACATGAGTCAGGGATACCACTGTTTTCTATTGTTTCATGTTGGCTTTGTCGTCAGAAAAACTTCAAATGTATTTGCTGGAAGGTACTCCAGGTACCTGGTCTGAGCCAACTCCTATTTATCTGATCTGTTCTGACTAATTGCCTTTTACATAGAATATTTGCATTTCATAGTCCCAGTTGATATGCTGCATCTTCTATTTTAAATTGATCTTCTGGTGTAAGGATTTTTTTGCTGCAATTAGTGCAACCCTGAAACAGTAGCAGCTTGCTTTTAAGCTTAATCACGTACAAAAAATGGAGTGAAATAACAATGATAGTTCTGATTCTGCTTTGTTTCTTTATATTGTTTTGTGTTATAATTTTGTTGGGAATAAGACTGGTGAGAGGGAAAACTGGCATATGGAAAAGTTTGATTGCAGTGTTAACATTACTTTAGATGTCTTGGCTTGGTAATTTGGTCTGATTTGGATGTTCAAAGGCAGAGGATGCTGCGAAAGGAAGGGGATGATTTGCATTGAATGAGCTTCCATAAGTGAGAGTTTCAGATTGGAATTTAGCTATAAAATATTCAGAATTTTTCAAAAAGAGCTGCATGATAAAACAGGATATGGTATCAAACCCTGTAACTGGATACTTTGGCAACTGAGCTGGTATGTACCTTTTCCAAAATATAGGAAAGGTTCTGCTCTGTGTTGGCAAACAACCGTCTTTAGTTTCTGCTGTCTGGAGTTTTAGAAAGGAAGAAAAAAAAAAAGCATCCTTATTAGGTATCACCTGGTATCTTTATTAGCAACCTTTGACCCCAGGAAGCTAATGGTATACAGTGTTTTTAGAGGCTTTTGGATTATACATAAATCCATAGTCTGCAGTGTTACTGTGACTGATGCATCCCCTGTTCAACAGTGTTTCACATCAGTAGATATGTTATGAGACTATTGTGAGCTTGAGAAATCATGTGAATGCATACACAGAAATAGTGCATTGATACGAAGTGTTTCATGGACAACCATTATTTAGCCATGGCTGGTCCTTAGAAGATGGTGAGAGGCTGCTGGACCTCAGAAGAAAGAGGGTGAAGGCATCCAGAATCACACAGTATTTTTCCTCTGTCTTTACCTACTGTAATCCCTAATTTGACAGCTGAATTCTGGTATTTTGTAGCAGCAAGTCACAGCTTGTTTGGTCCTCTGTAGATATATGAAGTGACAAATAAAGCTGTAGCCTATCTTTCTGATCTCTGTCTGTATATCTGGGTTAATACCAGACCAACTCTGTCTAACATGTTTAATTTGTGGCTGTTCCCGCACTTTCAACACAAAACAACTTATATATATTATGGTAACTGCAGTTACACGATTACATCCATTTCCCATGCACATTTAATTCCCAGTTCTACTGATTTTCCTCAAGAAGTCTTCATGTATGCAGGCTACATTTTAAAACAAGGGGTAGAAATTCCTTTTTGATCCATCAGGTCATCTTGATAGCTGTTCTTTATCTTCTAAGTAGGTGATAAAATAAATTTATTTCCTCTAAAGAAATGCAGAAAGCATAAGTTTTAGTCATATGTCAGCAAGAGACAGAGACAAGATTGTTATAGTGTCATAGGTCTTCTGCATCAGAGTTTTGGGATTCCTTCTGAGAGTGAACTGATTGTAAGTCACCCATCTAAAGATTTTAGTTTGACAGAATTTGTACACTTAAAATACTCTTGTGCTGTTCAATGAAACAGGATTTTGATATAAGTTTCTAGCTTCTGCTGTAGAGCACAGCATACCAGCAGTACAGATATTTTTGTCTTTTCTGGATTTTTAAAAATCATGCAGTAATTGGTTGTTCATTTAAAGGAAGACATTTGTGTTCTAAAAAAAAAAATGACACACACAGCTGTGTAGCCAAGTGACCCAGGCAAAATGAGTTCCCATGATTTATGTGTATGTACAAGTGATGGGGACCAGAACTCGTTCTTTGTCCAATAGCTCAGTTGTGTATGGCCTCAGGGGAACATGTGGCTGTGCTCCTTGCACTGTTAACTTTCCATGGGAATGTAAGAATGTGTCTCATTGCTGGCTAGGAGCAGTTCTGTGGAGGGTTTTGCTTTGCCTTTTAAAATTTGCTTTCTTATATCTAAATTCAGGTGGGTTGTATAGAAATATGGGCTACATGTTGATTGCAGCTTTGAGGAAGAGTGTAAGGTTGTGATACTACAATTGCTAAGAACTGGGCATAAACATTTTGCATTGCAGTGACAAAAGTGTTGCAGCCATTGAGTTTCTCTTCTTTATGTTCTTGAACAAATATTTCTGTTCAAGGATATTTGGAAAAAGAAGGGAGAGATGACTTAATTTAGTCGTCTACATAAATACATAGATATGAAGTTCTCAGATACCAGGGATGTAAAAACAGATTTTTGGTTTGGTTTGTTTTTTGTTTGTTCTACAGTGGGTAAGACAAGGCTAGGATGGGCAGAATCCTTTCTTTAGTATTTGCCCCTCCTTTTGTTTTTTGAGTTAAAATTTTAGTATATGATTCTTTTTTTTTTTCTTTTTTTTTCCTTGTGTGTGTGTAACCTCTCATCTATAACTGAAAAGTTCTGTAATGGCATATCATAGACCAAATTCTCTTTAAGTTACTAATGATCAGTTATGGAAGCTTAATGCATTGGCTAGTTCTAATATGATTACTAATATGGTTAGCAAAATCAGCAATATAGTTGCATAGATTTAGTGTCATCCTGAGGTGTTATTCCAAACCTGTGCAAAATATGTACAAATTAACTGAACACTTCTCTGCGTTAAGTAAGGAAATTAAAAAGCAGAAGGAAACACAACTCAAACAAAAGATATTCTGGTTACTTCTACCATACATCATCTTATACACAGCTTTCTCAGAAGCCATACTTTTACAGGTCCAGTTCTATTTATCTTTCTATTAATAATGGTCTAGATGGCAATAGAGGTGGACAGAAAACTTACTTGAAGCACTATTAGATTGCATCCAGTGTGTCTAATTTTAGCTTATTTTGTTTAGAATTAATGGAGCTCACTTCCATTAGTTGCACCAGTACACGACCTTGTTGTGTTATATGCAAACAGTATTAGAGTTTATGTAATTGATGAACTGGGACATTATTATATGAAGTGTTGCAAGTATAGCTATTCAGTGTCTACAGGCAAAGGCTTCAACAGAAGCCCTTGCTCTTCATACCCTAGCAGAGGAAAAAATAATAACAACACCTTTTCAATAATAAGTACTTTCCTTTGTGTTTTATTGTTGGTTGCTGAGGGATTTGGGGGAGTGTTAAATACTTTTCTATTAGATATATGATTTTTAAGAAATATTGACTCCAGGCACTGAGTTTCTGGTGCCAAAATGGATTTATTTTACCAGATCATTACCTTGTTAATTTAGTATTAGTCTGGCGCATGTTCTGAAACTGTTCATTAGGATTTAGGGTGCTTTAGTATCAAAGTCAGCAAAATAGATAAATAACATGCTTAAACAAGCTTTGTATAGCTTTGGAAAGCAATTCTATTGCGTAACATCTGCCTTATCCAGTGTTAAAGTTGCAATATTGCCAATATGTTAATGCTTTGCTATCTAATAGCAAAATAATCTCCATACGCAGTTTAAAAATTACAAAGAGCAAATCTTGGCAGCATAAAGAATTGTTTATAGTTGCTTGGCAGTTGAAACAATTACCAATCCACTCCTGAACTGTTCTCTGAGGGAATAAAACTTTGCATTTTAAGAATTCTTGCCCTTTGGGGTGCAAAATGGCAGCAGATGAATTGGTGTTCTAATTTATAACATGATGCAACTGAACTAAAATACAACTTTTTGCTCATTTTCATTTATTACTAGAAGCATTGTCAAGAGAGACTGTTGCTGATCATACTTTGAAACTGAAAACTTAAAATGATTTAGGACTTCAGATGACAAAATGGTCATACATAGTCATATATTATCTGTTAATTTAGAATCTACCGAAATATCAGGTTTATACCTTGAAGGAACCTTTTGTTTCCTAAAGTGGAAAATAACTGTTGCAATCCTGGATGACCTCCAAATCTCCTTTTGAAAATCAGTTTCTTCACTAAATGAACAGGAATAGCTTTTCTTAAATATTTTGGCTTTTAACTCAAATGCCAGGGATTGGAAATTTAGGGGAGAAGAAGCCAGCAAAGCAGGTTAAATAGACTCCTAAGTCTAGCTTTGAAATATTGCTGTACTAAGTCTTCTATTTTGGATGAAATGATGTATGAATCTTTTATACAGGAGAAGGAAAATGTTTCAAAAGGATGTGATATGTTGAATGCAACATTAAGACTTTTTCACACTTTCATTCACTTTCTCATGAATTAATACTATTCTTCCTTTCAGAGGAAGAGAGAACTGTTCAGAGATTTTGCTGTTGCAAAGAGCTCATGGTATGAAGAAAGTTCTTTAGCTTTTATATGAAAATGCACATGCTTCATGAAGATTTTTTCCTTAAATTATTTCAAACTGAACTGACTAACCCAAAATACATACCATTTCTTAAAGTATCTTTACAATAGCATTCTTGTGGTAATGCTCTGAGGTACCATTTAATGATTTTATAAAATACCCTGATATCTCTGCAGTAGAGTACCTCTTTTAAGATGTGATTTGTATGCTAGGGATAATTGGTTCTGGACATTACAGTCCAGAAAGAAAAGAAAACCTCAGGAACCAGTATCCTGTTTTATACAGATGGGATTAGATATGCTCTGATTTGCCTGGAAAAAAAGAAGCCGAGTAGTTTCAGGATACAGCTACCTGCAGTGCCACCCTGTGGCTTTTTTTTTTCATGGCTTCTCTTAAACCAGTTTCTGTTCCCTCCTCCCCAGCGGGAAGACTACCTGTGGACTTCTAAAATGTCTGTATTCCTGGCTGCAGACTCTCACAGGGACAGTACAGCACAATTCTTTGCCTAACTTGTGTTAGGCAGCATTATTTGTCCCTGGTGAAACCTGCTGAGATGGCGAACCAGAAGGAGGGTTTCTGAGCAGTACTGGTTCATTTACCTACCACATCAAATTGTTAAGCAATGGTTGGTTTGGTCCTTGAAAAGGAATGATAACATTGGAACTGGAAAGCAAAATAATACACAGCAATAACTAGAAGGAGCATGTTAAATGATCTTATCTTTTCCAGCAATGCTACATATGCAGATAGTTTATTTCCAGGTAGTCATTTTTATAGGCAGATGATTTAATTCTAAAACTAGATTGTCCGGGTAGGCACAGAATTTCTTATGGAGATATTTTGCATTCAGGTTGTGTGTATTTTTGTTAACTTTAACTGAAGAATATCAGAGAGATTTTGTTCTTAAAAGCAGCGTTATGCTTTGAGGGATATGTTGTGCTTTGCTTTGCATCATTCTAAAGAGTCACTTGGATCTTGGTAGGGTAAATACCTGTAGGTTTAAGACTGTCATTTTCACATACAGGAATTAATAGAGTGTTGAACATATTTCATACCAAGCAAGCATATAGGAAGGAACTTTTCAGCCTTTCACCTGCCTGGCCTGCCTTGTAGAGCAGAACCAGTTTTATTCCTCACAGCCACCTTAGTTTAATAACATCTCTGGATGAAAGTCAGGGTTTTTTACCTTTCTGTATTTTCTTCCTGTCATTCTGGCTGGGAACAGAACAGACTCCCTTGCCCTTTCTGCCTAGGCTGGAGCACTAACATCATTGCTCAAGGCAGGTGCCAGCAGCTGTTTCTTGGGCTTGCCATCACAGCCCACCACATGTCTCCAATCTACCAAAACCTGACCTGCCAAGGTCTCCTAGTCCAAGGAGAGTATTTGGCTATGTTTTTGAGTGTTTAAAATTGGTGTTTTTAATGTTGTAAGAGTTTTTATTGTAATGCTTTGAATGTGCTTTCAGTATTTTGTTGATACAAAAGTGCTTGGTTATTTTAACAAAATGAACTTTCCACGCTTGCATTGTTCTGCTGTTGGCCTGATCGCACTGCCTTGGTTTCCTTGCTTTCACAGAGTGCTTGCTGCCTGCCCCAGAGTTACTCGTGCTGTGCGAAGGCAGGAATGAGTGACTAAGGTGACAAATCCTGTCTGGGCTAGCAAAGCCTCCATATGTGTTATTCACACATCTCTGGGCTTTGGCATATTCACTGAGAGCTTTGTATTTTTCTGTAATAGAAACATAAATATGAGGGCATGGTAAGTATCAAGTTGTACGTTTAATGTGTATGGGCTTTCTCTGATAAACAGGTGCTTACATTCATATTTGTGTCATAGAATCATAGAATAGTTAGGGTTGGAAAGGACATTAAGATCATCTAGTTCCAACCCCCTTGCTTATGGCAGGGGGGTGTCCTAACTGCAGAAGTTAAACTTGGCCTTTTCTAGATAGTGATTGCTTCTTTTTTTTGAATTCATATGTCTTGCTTGTAAAGTGGAAGTGCAGGCATGTGAATGTGGGATCTGAGTCCTTTCAGAATTTGTTTTTTTGTAAAGCAGTTCCGATTGTTTTAATACTTGCTGTTAAATACATGTTTACAGAAGCCTGGATTTCCAGGTAGTAACAACCAAAGGTAGAAAAGGATGTAAGAGCAGGTCCTGGAGAAGTTTTTGATTACTTGTCTATATTTAGAAAGCTTGTTTGCTCTTTCTATCACACATCAGGCTTCTGCAGTAATTGGGATGTGTAAACCAAAGTGTAATTTAAGGTAGTTATTGCAGAATCACTTCAGGCTGCTATAAGCTGTAATGGAAGGAACAAGTTCATTGTGGCTTAGATTTTTTTGTTCAGTGGATGTTTTTTCAAATGATTCAAGTTTAAGTCATGGACAATTCTGGTTACTCTTTCTTCAGATGGAAAACAGAATACTGAAAGGTACATGTGCATGCACGTTCTTGTGTATCACAGGTCCTAGCTTGAGTCATTCTTGTATTCAGTTTTCTCTAGCAAAATGTCTCGCTTCATACCCTAGATTACAGAAAGACTGCAATTTTATGTAAAGAAAATACATGGAAAAACTTACGCCATGTTCTGGTAAGACATTGGCATTGTGAATAAAAGCCTGTTGGTGCCTGTTTTGGCACCTTACTTCATCAGGAAATAAAATCTGTGCTTGCTGTTGTAAAAGTGAAATTTGGGACTTTGCTGTAGACCCTTATTTATGTATCTTTTTAATGAATACTTTTGTTTATATCCTTCCAATAAAATGAAAGGAAAAAAAAAAATGTCCTTCGTAAAACTTTCTATCTTTAGGAACTTTATGAAGAGTTGCTTTTTGGTTTTTCCAAATAGTCCACAAGGGGAGGGGAAAACAAAACAAAAAGCCCAAACAACCCCTACCAGCATGATACATGGTGTTCCTTTGGTTCTGTTATATGGTATGTCTAGCTTGGACTGTTTGATAGAAAGAAAATTGCCAGCAACAGCCACCTACCAATTTGCCTTTCTGTTGAAGGCTTGTGAAGTTTACAGTGCTGAAGCAAAACACTGAAGCATAAAATCTTGGTGATACTGTATGTCTGAGATTAAAAATAGATAATATCAGGTAAGCAGACCAAATGTTCCATGGCTGGTGTATCACTCTACAATAATATAATGCCTTTTTAGCAGCACACCAAGACAAGGCACCGAGAAACATTTGTGAACTTACTGTGACGTAAGAGGCCTTCTACTGCATGAATAAATATTTTCTTCCATTTCTCCCTCCCTGTCTCATCCAGCAGAAATCAGCTTCATTAAACTGTGCTGTTGGCATTTCTCCTTTCCTCATGCTTTCATTCGTTTTGTTCTTTGTAAGTTGTTTTTTTCATTTGATAGGACTTCAGTATTTGTACTCTACACAAACAGAAGTGTTTGAGTACTGTATCGCCTCTTTTTTAACCTTTTCTGAATAGGTAGAAAATGAAGCTGACAGTCCTGCTCTGTGAAGAGCTTACAAGGGCTTAGGACATTTTAACATAAAATTTTATGCACCTCTTTTGTATTGTACAGTTGAGGCAGGCTGTACAAGTGGCATAGCACTGTTTGATGAGCTGTACACCCTTGCAATTAGGGAACATTATGGAGCAGATCATCTTAAGTGCCATCATGCAACACATACAGGACAACCAAGTGACCAGATCTAGTCAGCATGGGTTTATGAAAGGCAGGTCCTGCTTGACCTGGTCTCTGTCTGTGACAAGGTGACCCACTTAGTGGATGAGAGAAAGGCTCTAAACTTTAATTAAGCCTTTGACACTGTTTCCCACATTCTTTTGGAGAAGCTGGCTACTTGTGGCTTGGACTTGTGTACTGTTTGCTGAGTGAAAAACTGCCTGGATGGAAGAGACCAGAGTTGTGGTGAATGGAATTAAATCCAGTTGTTGGCTGGTTACAAGTGGCGTTCCCCAGGGCTCATTACTGGGGCCAGTTCTGTTTAATAACTTTATCAACTATCAGGATGAGGGGATTGAGAGCACTCTCAGTAAGTCTACAGATGACATCAATCAGGACAGGAGTGTTGATCTGCTTGAGTCTAGGAAAGCTCTATTGAGAGATCTGGACAGGCTGGATCAATGAGTTGAGGCTGTGTGAGGTTCAACAAGGCCAACTGCCAGGTCTTGCGCTTGTATCGCAACAACTCCATGTAATGCTCAAGGCCTGGGGAAGAGTGGCTGGAAAGCTGCTGGTCAGAAAAGGATCTGGGGTTGCTGGTCGACAGCCAGCTGAACATGGGCCAGTTTGTGCCCAGGTGGCCAAGGTGGCCAAAAGCATCCTGGCTTGAATCAGAAACAGTGTGGGCAGCAGAACTAGGGACATTGTTTAATAGTGGATTGGCAGCGTTAGCTTAACGTTGGACTCTGACCTTGAAGGTCTTTTCCAGCCTAAACTATTCTTTGATTATGTCATTCTGTAGCATAGGGTGTTGTACTTAGTTTCTTGAATATCTGGTTTACCTACTAGCAGTTTCAAGGAGACTATGAGCTACTGTTGAGATGCATGGAAGGTTTCTGCCTTCAAGTGGGTGTTCCAGCAAAATATTAGCATGATGGGAGCTCTGTTGATTTTTTGCCAATGTAAAATATGTTCTCCTCTCTTCCCCCAAATGATTGCTTATGGCAGGAGCATTTTTCTATGATTATACCATAGATTTTCTAAAAATAAAATAAGAAGGTAAATACCCCATACTGTAACATATAGAGATTGAATACGACTGAAACACTTGGTTTTGTAGCAGATGTGAGCCCTTTTATTTCCTTTTTAAAATTTAAATCATAATGGTGTAAATATTACTTTCAGGTTGCTAACCTGTTACCTGGTCTTGGAGATATTTTAAACTACTTTGTTAATACTACCATACTGTCTCTGCTATATCTAGAATGAAGTCTGCATTTTGGATGTGTATTTTCTTTCCTTTTTTTAAACTTTGTTGTTTTGAGCTTTCTTCTTTTGAATGCTAGAGAGAATCCCTGAACATGACTAGCAGCCCCTTCCAGAAGTTGGTTTGGTATAGTCAAATTTAGTTGTTCGTGGCATTGATCACAAAGATAAGTGCTTATCTGAATTAGCTTTTGTATACATATAAAGTAAGAACATTGTACATTGTATTTTATTTCCTCATTCCTGTCTTATGGGTAGCAGGGAACCTAAGGCATGTTCTTTCCCACATGCCATCTTTAGAGCAGTGGGGTTTTGCCCTGTAGATAGCTGCTTACCCCTTTGGAACAAAGGCCCTCCTGTAAATCAGTTTCAGCTCCTGTAAAAGGAACTCTGAGCTGAATTGTTTGATACCATCATTAAAAACGGAAAGGCTTTTCATTACAAATGTTGATCCCAGTTGCAATTAACTCTGTGTTTTTTCCATTGTCATGTGTTCAGTTTAAAGAAGTACCTGAAACTGGCATAACAGAGTTCGTAACTGTAGTCTAGTGTTTGCTTTTGTCATTTGTTTTTCCTTTTCCTTCTAATTTATTGTCTGATAAGCACAGGAACTCCAAAGATCAAGAGAACGCCAGCAGATACAGTTCTGCAGAAAAGAGTTGAGGGAGTGCTTGATGAAGCAAATGCAAGGTGTCGTATGCTTCACAAACTGTTTAGCATTGAAACACTGCAATTATTTTTAACATTTTGTTTTGGGAGGAGTGCTGTTGAACTCAACCACAGGTACAGGTGTTTAAAAACAGCACTATACTATGTATAAGCATCCCAAATAAGAAACTTGGTTCAACTTCTGATTAAAGCTACGTCTAAATTCCTTACGGAATAGTGCCATAAAAAGATCTGTCAAAGTACAGACTGTTCTGTCAAGGTAGGGACATGATTATAAGAGCTCATATGTGAAACTGGATCTGAAAGTTTCTGAATTAAAGCATGGGATTTTCCAGCAGAAAAATCACTGTGGGAGCTTTATTTTGTCTGTCATTTTTGTTTAACTTTCTAGGCCTTTGAGACAGATTTAAGGAAGCACAGTAACTCTGGAGTAATTCTCAGATCTCCAAAAACACTGCGGGTTTTTTCCAGTTGTCTGTTCATTTGATTGTTGAATCCCTTAGTGACATTTAGTGTTCCAGAAAGTCTTTGTTGTGCATGGCTTGTGCTGGTTAAGGAAGATCATACTGTTTCAGTTCTCCTTAATGTTGTCTAAATAAATGGTGAAGAAATGGGACAGCTCCAGAATCTTTACAGAATAGTCATAATAATAATGTGTTTGTTAAATAATAAGGTGTTTGTTAGAAAATCCAAATTCTCCTTCCTTGCCGTTCTTTGTCATGAGTTTGGGGGCTTAATAGATATTTTTAGCGTTACAACTTTAAAATAGTTGGATACTGTCTCTTTTTCACTTTGTAACTTCAGTCACAAGTCAAGTTTTCCACGTTGTTCATTTCATGATGGCTTGGCCGTAGCTATCCTCTTTTGAACTTCTAGCATTTCAAAAAGCAGTATTTTTGTTTCCTTTGGACTTTGCCTGGTACTTCAGAATGATACTACTTGTACAAGAGTGCTGCATTTTCTCAATGTAGATTTTGGGTGATGGTAGTTAAACAAACAAAAAACCCCAGAAAAATCCAGCACCAAGACTGAGTAGTATTTTGGGACCTAGTCCTGCCAAGCTACTGGTTTTCTTGTGCCACATCACTAAGTACAGATATCAGTTATCACCACTGGAGGCCCGAGTGGGGCGTGGGTATGGGTGGGCTCTGCAGCTGTAATCTTGTAGTAAGGAAGGTGCAGTGTCATCAGTTAGTAACTAGTGTGTGGATTATTAAACCCCAGAGGGCTTTTAGCTGTGAACGCCACATCCTTCACTATTATTTTAATCATATTGTTTAATTTACAGCAAGTATTTTGTTTGTATTACAGCAGCAGCTTAATTTATGGAAATGACCTGAATACAAGATTTGTAGTGATTTTTCTTTTTTCCTTTGTCCTATAGATTTAGTGCTATCTTGGTGTGGTGCTAAGCATGTTTCATACTCAGGTTTTTGTGGATGATTCTAAAATGGGATTATAAAAAATAAAAGGAATTATTTAAACATTAATCAGGGATCTTATGGTAACATTGTAGCAGCAGACCAGGAGCTGTTAATCATAACTTTTCTGTAGAGCTGTTGGTGTAGTGTGTGTTTGAAGAATTCTGCAATTTAGTATCTCTAAAATAAAAGCAAGCTGAAACTTCCTAGAGGCAGCTGAATTAGGCCTGTTTGTGGCCTTCCTGCCTACGCTGCTAAATGAATTAATACAGTTGTTTCACAAACAGAGGGACGGTTATAAAGGTAGCTTTACTGTGACATTAAATCTATCTTGAGAGCTTTCCCAGAAACATGAGTATAGTAGTTATATGATTAAACAATAAGGAAACTTTCTGGCTTGTGCACTTCCTCAGGCTATTAACCTAACCACTAATTAACCAACAGGAAATTCCAGACCTGAAAGTTTCATTATTGCTATACTAAACTGTGAAAATATAAGTGTGTTAATGAGGATTTCATTATAGCCATCTGTAGCTTGTTTTTAAATTATGTCAAAGCAGGAAAAACATAGAATACCATCTGTTCCCTGGCCATAGCAAGTTGACACAAAAAAATAGTAAAAAGAAAATCCCTCAGTTAACAACCCCAATTGCTTCTTGTTTCTTATCTCTCATTTGGGCAACCACTAGTGCCATGGCATTAATACCAGTGTAGTAATTGGTCATTTACCCTTTAGATAATGTATTTATTTCTGTTTTGTTTTTTTTTTTTTTTTTTTTTTTTTTTTTTTTTTTTTTTTTCTTTTTTTTTTTTTTTTTTTGTTTTTTTTTTTTT
>NDXB01011786.1:20958-43255 GCA_002631895.1 Agapornis roseicollis
TTTTTTTTTTTTTTTTTTCCCAGTTTGTAATTCCTATACTGTAACTGAAGTATTCAGGGAGGAAGAGGTGCTGACTTTCCAAAATGGTAATTTCTAGGCAGTTAATGATCCCGCAATTTCGGTGTTGTATTCTCTCAAATATGTCTGAATTGCCAAAGTTCAGAAGCTGAGAGGATTGTCTTAGAATTTGCAGTTCTTTTTGGTTTAAGTAAGTAAAAACTTCTGGATAATATCTATTAATATTCTTTCAGAATAGTGAGTATGAATTGAAGCATTTTGCTGTTGTAAGACACTGGGTTTTTTTGCTGCTGCATTTACCTTAACTTGTGTGTTCCCCTGTAGAGCTTGATTCCTACAAAGTTTCCCAAGTTTCTTGATTTGTAATCCTCTTTAACCTTGAAAAGGAGGGAAGTTGTGATGTATTACCATGCACTTACCAACGAATATTATGGATTCTTAATTGTCAGATGATCATAGGTGTAATTCAGGTAGTGCCTCAGGTGAGAAAAAGGTAGTTATCCCATGGGAAAAGTTACAAAAAATTGCTCTGAGGAAGAGAATTGACACAGAAGAAAATTCTAAACCAACTTTGGGATAGTGAGGCAGATCTTAGCAGCTGAAATGAAATGTGACTCAGCAAGGTCTTAAAATGTGCTAATGTTTGCATATTACCTTTTGTGCTGAGTAGGGAGATGAGTGATCTAGGATATGAAAATGAGGATAAAGAGGTATAACTGAGATAGAATGGTGGAAGGGTTATGCAGCAGCTTAAGGGAAGTCACGCTCTGGACATGCATCTTAAATTACAGGCTTGTCCTTTTGTCCCCAGAAGTTTTCTAAGCAAGCACTCTTTACATCCTGAATTTGAATATGACAGCTTTGGGGTTGGCTCTTAAGTGCTACTGTAGCATTCAAAATAAACTATAAATTTGGTGGCTGAACTTAAGATCTGTTTCTCTGCAGACTATGATGCAACAAGCACAGTTAGACTAAAATAAGGAACTCTGATACAGCAATGTATCTACAGAGTAAGTGTCTTTATACTGTAAAAATATAAAAAAGAATCTTAAGTGCTGTGCTGACCAACTGGATGAGGAAAAGCCAGCTGACACAATCTTTCTAGTCATTCAGAAGGATTCTAGTAGTCTCTAACTTAAAGCCTTTTAGAAAAAAGAAACAAACCTGCAATAAGACAGTAGACCTTGCATGGCTAAGTAATTTGCTCCAAAATAAGAAGAGAGAGAGCTGGGAAATGGTGTGGTGTGAAGGTAAGGGGCAGCCACCTTGGAGTTCCATGTGAATCTGAGCTGGAACTCTTAGTTCAACATGTTGTTATTTTAGAAAAGCAGCTGAATAATGAGGTGGCAGTTTGGTGACAGTAAAAAGTTGTTATTTGTTGTAATGAGAGGAGGCATGACTCTAAGGACTTGTAGAAGGTTTTTACAAAAATAAATGGATAATAAAATGAGATTAAATTTGCTTTATATAAATGTAATACAAATCAGTTTGTTGTGTATTAATAAAGGAGAAGAAAAGAGGAAACATGATTATGCCACCGTATAAATCCATAATGACAATACAGTGTACAATTCTGGTCTCTGTCATCTCCAAAAGAAGGTAGTAGAACTGTAGAAGGTTCAGAGAGGACTGACAGGGATGGTTAAAGGTGTGATATGGCTTTCATATAAGGATATAGTGATGTGGTCTCTTGGTTCTCATGTTCTTATGTTTACCATTTGTACATGTACTAGTTTGTTGTCTTCTGACTGTTCCAAGTAAGTGAGAAGAGAACATGCAACATAATTGTAATAATGCTGCATAAAATTCTTAAACCAAATGTTAAATAATGGAAAATTAATTAGCTCCCCACACACACACCGGTGTCAAATGATTATACAATATATAATCAACTTTCCTTGTTGATGTGTGACTTGCATAAGAAAAACAAGTTCTTGGTCTGCTTCCAAGCTCTTTGGAAGCCTCTGTCTATGCTCTCTTCTCCAGTTCTTTTTGATAGAACAAAACTATTTGCCTTTCCCTGGGGACTTGACTGTGTTGATCCATCACAGATGAGATGTCATCTCAGTAGGTAGAAAGCGACTGGAGGAATGGAGTATTTAATGAAGAAGGTATTTAATATGGAATAATGCCTATTCTTACCCTAGTAATCCAGGTTTCCTGCTATTCTTTCTGCTTTCAGACTCAAGTTTCTCATGGATATTACTTAAAAAAAATAATCATTACTATTTTGGGGTTAGATGAAATATCAGATAGTTTTTAAAAAAGTCTTTTGTTTATAACAATAGAGACAATGGGTTCAAAGAGCTCCCAGCTTCACAGATAGGTTCCTATTGGGGATTTTTAAAAAACAGATAGTAATTCTGACCAGCTTTTCCATATGAAGATAATTGATGCACATCTGTTGAGTTTTAACAGTCTGTTGGTCTTTTGGAGGTTGCTTTTGTTTAGTTGTTTTGTTTTCTTCCCCCAGCGCAGAAATACTCAACACCCTGGGTAATCAGGGACCAGTGAATCTGTAGGTATTAAAGATCTAATAATTCATATTGGGAAGCTCTTGTTTTACTCCCCTCAGTAGGATCTGCAAGTCTTCATAGCTTTTTGGTCTTGGAAACAATTCTGTGGATTAAAGAGCATACATGCAAAAAATAAATTAAATTCCATGTTTATGTTCCATTCACATGCATTCCCTTTTGCTACTAATATAGTTTATCTTCTTTTTTAGGGAATGTTTGCTAATACAGCAGTGCCAAGATGTGTAATTTAAGTACATGCTTTATGGAAAAATGAGAAGCATTTTAAAATTCTAATCCTAAAGTAATTCCAGAAAAAATTCTAATACCTTTCCCTTAAATTTCTATTTTATTTCCCTGAATACCTTTAGTACCCTGCCTGAGCTCACCTCCTGCACCATCTTTTTAAATTCTCAACTTTTTACATTTCACAAGTGTTCTAGGAACTTAGAAAAAAAAAAAAAATATTAGCAGCCTGTGCTGAGTGATTCTGGTGGGGGGAAAAGTAAAGTACCCATCTCTGAGATGCAGGGGAAACTGCCAGGTGTATACTTGCAGAAATGGAAGAACTTTCCTTTCTTCCCTTTCAGGTTATCTGCCATTTTGGGCACTTGCTTATTGCAGTCAGTGGTTTTAAATTGCATTGGTGACTCCCTGAATGAAAACCACGTGATTTTTTCAAGTGATAAATTTACTGCTTAATATGTGAAAGCCATAAGAAAGGAGCTGCTAAGTAGGTAAACAGTATGTCAAATTTAGTACCACAAGATACCAGTAGACTAAAAAAAAAAAAAACCACAGACAAAAAAAACCAATCCAACCAAATAACAACAAAAACCCCCAACCTTCCCCCCAAAAAACACCAAACAAAATGGGTATTATTGTGAATATTAATTAAATATTTCTAGATACAGCCTTTAGACCTGGAGGATAATTAATGCCTCCAAGTGGAATTCCCAAATGTTTTGTTCTGTGTAGGCCGTACTAGCCATATGGAGTATGTTGATTGGTATTTTAGGCAACACTGATACCCTGTCTGCACTGAAACTTTTACTGCTGGTGATCTAGCTGCATCTGCATTATCCCTGTCCACAGCTTTTCAAGCAATTGAAATTGCTTCAGGGATTTCTGTTCTTTGTATTGCTAACTCTTGAAGTTTGGTTGCAGAGTGCAGTTCACTTGGAACACAGCAGGTTGATCTGATTGTTTCATTCAACCTTACACAAAACTGACATTTCTCCTTTATCTGATGTAATGGGGAGTGGATGCTGGTGGCAAGACTTCTCAGGTAAGAGAAGCTAGATAAGGAATACTTAGTAATGTTCACTCAGCACACTCACATGCTCTCACAGAGGTGGTACCCTGTAGCTGAAGTGGGACACAATCCACTTCAAAACATTGTGGCCTGATACAGATCTAGAAGCAACACTTACCAATGACAGAAACCTGCAGGGTGTTGCTGTTGATGATAGTGTTTTCCCAAGAGCAAGCATTATCATTAAGCACTTTGTTGACTGCATTGCTTCCCATTCCCTGAGCAGACTTAGTTGTAAGCAGTCATCACGTGTTTGTATGTGTTAGGTTTGATTTTTGGGAAGAGGTAAATGAATTGAGTTTTAAGCAACTTCTGTTTTTAACTGACAGAGATCAAGCTTCTGTGGAGTATCCTATTCCGAACACTGATAAATGTTTTTTTTGTTTTCCTGGTGGCATAAATATTGTACTTTATGAAATTGATTTGTCAAGATCTTAAGTTTCAATAATTTTGTAGGTACGACTGATTATCAAATTAACTGGATCTGAATGTGTATTTGCTTCTGCTGCCTAACCATTCCGCTAATCACTAAAATTTGCTCACTTGATCTGTTTACCTTACAGACAGAGAAGTAGGGAAAGCTAAAAAGCATGGAGGGAAGAGGGAAGGAGGAGTTCTAATTCCAAACCTTCCCATTAAACTTGTCTTGCAAGAATTAAAGGGGCATGGAAAATAGGATTGGATTCTTTTTTTGATTTAAAGCCACAGAAGGCATAAGAAAGCTAGTTAATACTCTGTTTTGAATTGCCTGAAGTACATATGTCAGGATTAATGGCTATGCAAATCTCTAGATGTATTCTGTAGGCTGTTTGGTCAGGTGGTGTGATTATAAATAGGTAGGCTTACTGATGTCACCAGTAGCACAAGGGAACAACAACGAGCTTGCTATGCACACACACACTTCATCCCTTCTACATACATGTGCTGTTGAAAGCGATTCACTTGATTTTAATGGAGAAGAACAACCTGTATTATCTTGGAGGTAAGCTGAAAAGCAGTCTAATCACGTTCAGTAATTCTTCCCTCTCCTTGTTTCTAATTAGCAGAATGGCTTCAAAATAATACTTGTATTATCTCACTGGGTAAAGATAAATACTGACAGTAATTTGTTTGCTATCCACAGATAAAAAATTGACCCACAGCACTGTTCTGGTGGCTGCAAATGGGAATTCTGGAGGTGTTTGTTGGTGTAAAGTAACACATTTTTACAAGGCTATTTTCAAGGATGCAAATATTGATATTTGTACATTTGCTTGCTTGTTTGGTTGAACTTGTCCTAACACTTGCTGTGAGGAAAAATATTTACCAATAATTGCATATCTGCAGCAGCATTTAAGTCATTGCTCTTTGAGGGAAGGTGGAATTCAGGTGTAAGGCAGTACATAAATTGCCAGAGCTCAAACATAGGCTTGAAAAGAGAAAGAAGAATTAATGTCTGTTGTCCTGTTTTCAGAGAAATTATGTAATTCTTCTAGTCCGAGGTACAAATGCTTTCTTTATCATGTTTCTGGCTCAAAGTTGAGGCTGTATAAAGGCCTGTGAATTTATCCATGTGGATGTGGTGCATTTCTGTGTATAGAAGCTGTTCCATATTTTACTTTAAGTTGATGATTGGGGCCTAGGAGCTCAGATGAGGTTACTGAGTTTGTTTTAAATGAGGAATATTGTTGTTTCATGCAGACTGCAAGGCTTTTCTAACTTAGATTGTCTTTCATCTGATTTTGATCTAAAATTTTGTTTGTAAAAAAAACCCACGTGTTGTTTTTAATAACTTTTAGAAGTCAATGCCTGTAGCATTGATACCTTGATGTGTATTCAGTGTATTCCTTGGATATTATATAACACTTTATTTTGTCATGGAAAGCATTAAAACAATTTTGTCGTGCCTAAATAGCCTAAATACCTAATAACTACTAAGTGCCAAGATGCACCTTGCTTACAGCAATAAAGAAAGAATTTAAGAAATCTTGTCAAGTTGATCTTATTGTAAAAGTTGATATGCTTCTGGCACTGAATTATATGTTAATATGTTAAAAACTCAGCAGTGAAAAATACTGGGTGTAAACATGGGATAGTAAAAGTTAAAAAGGATGAGTGGGTGAATATGGGAGTGAAGTGTAGTAATTACAGCAAATTATTCATCAGCATAGTTGCATAGGAAAGTTACTCTACATTCCCCAGAGCAGACTGCTAGTTATGACTATAATTGTTTTAAAAACTAGTAAGAAGTATTCTCTATTTCCTACTTTATAGTTAATGCTGACATCCTGTGCCATTTTTCAGAAAGAGCAGAGGCTTTCTAATGAGAGTAATGGCTCACTCAAAATACCTTTGGTACTACCACCAGCACTCTGCAAGCCAGCTTTCTTTGAAGAAATATCATCTTTCCTTCATTGCCTGTTGAAAGAGTCCAGTAAGACATGGATTTAGGGGATTTTGAGTGTGCAAAAGAAAGTGGAGAAGCTTTCTTGGTGTAGATGAGTTTGCAGAGGAAATAATAGCATTCATTTGGGGCCCTAAATTGCCAACCAATGAGGGAGTTCAAGTTAAAGTAGGACAAAGGGGAGGGAGCTTCCACTGTCAGTGGCAGCAGAGGTGGCTATGAAACTGCTGGTTGGGTTTATGCTACGGAGAAAGCTAGGACAGGACTTCTGGCTGTGCTTTGTACCACCCATCTTCCCTCACACAGTGAATAAGCTGTCAGGCTTGGGATCTAGCAGCAGGACTGACATCTTAGGAGGTAGTAAATGCAACCCTGTTCCTGAAGGTAAGAAGCTTTGCTTTCTGAGGAGGATGGAGGAGAGTAAGCACTGAGGAAGATGTGTAAGATGAGCAGAACCTGGTGGCAGGTAGGTACTCAAAGCATGTCTTCCTAGTTTTGCAAGGAGTGTTAGCCCAAGATGCTCAGTGCTTCTGTTTGGGAAACTAAAACTGCGTTGTTCATGTTTTGGGAGAAATCTCTTTATTGCATCCTACCTTTCAGGGTATTAACTGTCAAGATGCTTCTCTTGCAATCTAATAAAGAAAAATGCTTGTTTAGTACACTTTTTTCTCTTTCATTTACTTTACTGTAATGAACTAGGGTGCCTTGTTTACTGATGTGGTGGTTTGTATAGGAACTGTCTGTCCATTCTTCACATGTCACATAGCATCTACAGGTTTTTATATATATATATTCTTGCTCAGGATAGGAAACTTTCCTGCTTCCCATTCCTTTCCAGTGCTTGATGACATACCTGTTCTCCAATTTACTAAACGCTCCTATTTCTTGGTTGTGCAAATGAACAAAACATTTTGAAGTGTTGCCAAACTCCAGGTAGCTGAAGGACGTAACTGCTAAGAGAAGGCTTCTCTTGGAGAGCTTTCTGCAAGGGAGAAAGCTTGTTCTATTCCAAACATCTGCACGAAAAAAACAAACACCAAAACCATAATTAGCTGCAGTGAATTCCAAAGTTGCATTGCTGTGCTTGGCTTAATTATTCTTCCTGTATCTGAATCTCTGTTGGGAAATGGGACACTCACAGTTGAGCCCAGCCTTCTATACCAGCAAATAAGAAGAGGGAATAAAGTTTGCCTTTGCCATTGCTACTGCAGAGCTTCCTAGCTGCTGTCCTACATTATTTTCTCTATTACCCACCCATACCTGCACCCACGTACCTGTATTTGAGGCATGTGTGTATGTGAGGAAAAAGGGAAGAGTCCATATTAGCCTCTTTCCTGGCTGCTGTGGTTATGGAGTGGCTCTGCTTTTCTTTTCCTTACCCTTCCCAACCTCTAAATCCATCCAGTGCCTGCCTCCAGTGTTATTTCTAAAACGTGGTTTTGAACAGGAGAAAAAGCAGCAGCAGAAAGGCTCAGATAAATTGACAATTCTTGCCTCTATTGAAGTTCAGAATAGAAACTGAAAAGGCCATGAGCAGATCTAGGTATTTCATCTACAGGCTTTGAAAAGACAGTGATGTTATACCTGCTTTCATGACAAGGAGATAATGGCCAGAAGGGCAGATTTAGGTTTCACTCCATTTGAGAGCCCTTAATTGAACTTTTCTTACTGCTCGTGGGAGAAAAACATCTGTATGAGCATCCTTTTATAGCAGTCCTTGAAAAAGATTTGAGAGTTTGTTCCTAGTGGAGGTAACATACGTTTGCTTGAGTTTTAAGCGTTTGTTAGATTTACGAGTGTATCAAAGGTTAAGCTCTCCCTTTCAGTTCAAGCTGCTCTTTGTTTTCTTTTCCTGTTTATTCAGCCAGTTATATATTACTCAATTACTGTTACAGATTTACTGCTTTCTCTTCCCTGCTGTCCTTTTTTCTGTCAGGCCTTTTTCATAACTGTAAATATGATAGAGGCTAAATGAGTTGTATGAAGTTTTAATAGTTTTCAATGCCTTTCAAGTTTTTTTGTACTTTATTTTTGTAGTAAATCTGGATTGGTTTGGTTTTTTTATGTCGTATATCTTATGAAAAGGTTGCAAATAGATAGAAGTATCTGCTTACTCAGAGGCATGTTGCACATGGATGTGCCAAGTTTGTATTTTGTGCTCTGTATTTACTTCAGAAATCTAAGTTCTTAACCTCATTAGAAGCAATGTCATTGGAATAAATTTTACATTACACCTCTTATTTTTTTGTTAATACTTCTTTTGGCACAATAGAATGTGCTGTAAAGGAACTTTTGTATTAGAACACATTTCTGTAATTCCTCATTAATGGTAATAAACTGGTTCATAGTATAAGTTGTTATTTAGCCTCTATTGCCTGCTCAGATTCTGACCTCTTGGCTGCCTTCCTAACAGCAAGACAATTTTTACCTCTAGAGAGGAGCTAACTATGTTTTGTTGCATGGCATATAACAACACTGTCAAGCTGTCCATGCTCAGGAGTTGCATAGTCTTTCCCATGTTTTTTCCTATGTTTTAAGTGAGCTTGAAAAGGTCATTATAACAGTAGTTATAATTTGGCTTTAA
Organism: Agapornis roseicollis; assembly: GCA_002631895.1. Classification (NCBI taxonomy): domain Eukaryota; kingdom Metazoa; phylum Chordata; class Aves; order Psittaciformes; family Psittacidae; genus Agapornis; species Agapornis roseicollis. The sequence continues at coordinate 29,772 of NDXB01011786.1, forward strand.
AGGGTAATGAATGAATCATTTTTCTAGAAAAGTTTTAAATTTGTACTTGATTTAATCCTGTTCATTGTTTGTACTGGACTTGCACTAAGAGGCACACAGTTAAAAACACGCCCCTACCATGCAGATCTGTGTTTACATTGCTTCTGAATAGCCCTTTTTTCTGTGTAATAAGAGAAAACATTGCATAAATTATGGCTTGGGTACAGTCTCTTCTGTTTTCAAGACTGTCACTGCCATGGGGACAGACAATCAGACTGGCAAGTGTCTGTTCCAAGTGGTCTGGAGGGAACTGAAGGATTCATTTGTTGCTTTCTTACTTTTAGTGTGAACCAGACGTCCGAAGATTCCATTAAGCTTTCACCTTACTGTCATGGTTACCGTGCCACTTCTGTGATTTATTTCTCTCTAGGATAAGTCTTCTTTAAAAACAATCTTTTCTTCAGAGCTATGGGCTAGTTGGGGGAAGCAGGGGTGAGTCGAGGATAGGGGGGATGCACACATCCCATTGACTAGGAAAACATTTCTTTAGCAAGAGCTTTGAAACCATTCAAAGAATGTGTTTTCTTGATCTAATTTGTTAGATCAAGAAAGAGAGTGGAAATGAAGCTATTCTACATTTCTTGCTTTTATTGTAGCAGTCATCTGTGTATAGGCATAAGTAAGAGAACATCTGCCGATAATTTGATATTTGCTGGAACCTCACTAAGTAAACCTGTAGTGATAGTTTTCAAAGATGAGCTCAAGGAATCTTATCACCTCTAACATTGCTACTGGCATGTCAGCTGGGGTAACAGTTGCACAACGTTTTATGTTGGCAGAGCTGTTTACTTAGTGCCTCGTGTCTAGTGCCATCTTATCTAATATTTTTAAAATAGCAGTTTTATTCGCAATTTTAGTTTCCTTTCAGCTGTGGGAATCTATAGGTAAATGCACTGTGAAATACCCCATTATCATAAAAGACTTCCAAAGTGTTCATTTGTTCCTCTACCTGGAAACTGAACTTAAAATGTGTTTCTGAACTTCATGGTTTTTTGCGTACCTACTGAGCCACCTGCTAGACACAATATCCATACAATATAAGCTCAGAATCTTCCCCAAATAACTAAGTGGATGAGTTCAGAAGCTCATCTTTCTTCATAGAGAACGTACAGCAAATGTTTTTCTTTTTCTTTTTTTTTTTTTTTTTTTTTTTTTTTTTTTTTTTTTTTTTTTTTTTTTTTTTTTTTTTTTTTTTTTTTTTTTTTTTTTTGTCCTACATGCATCATAAGCCTGGCTTGAAGGGATAGCCTAAGAATGGACAATGCTTGACTCGCATTGATCCAGACCTTGATCTTAACATCCAGGTGGTGCTTTTATGGTAGAAATAAAGAGACAGACTGTATCAAACAGTGATATTGATCTAGAGATGAAAGCCAGTATCAAGGTTGATAGGCATGTTATATAGATACTGTGAGGCTGTACAGCAAATACTTGGATTGCTTAATGTTAAGGAAAAATGTTAGAAAATTGCAGTATGTTAAAACTAAGTTAAAAGCATTCTTTTTGCAGCGCTTAGAATCATAGAATAGTTAGGGTTGGAAAGGACCTTAAGATCATTTAGTTCCAACCCCCCTGCCATAAGCAGGGACACCTCACACTAAACCATGCCACCCAAAGCTTGGGTCTAAGCTGGTGTTGAATGCTTCCACAGATGGAGCACTCACAACTTCCTTGGGCAACCCATTCCAGTGCCTCACCACCCTAACAGGAAAGAATTTCTTCCTTATATCCAATCTAAACCTCTCCTGTTTAAGTTTGAACCCGTTACCCCTTGTCCTGTCACTTCTAGCAACCCAAATTTTGTGTAGAAACCTTTGTGTCAAGCCATAACTTAGTCAAGGTGAATAGAATGTGGCATTTCAACTAGCCAAGCTCCAGGTAAAAATTATTATTTTCAGTGCCACTCAAAAGAGATGTNCCTCATCCTGTCACTTCTAGCAACCCAAATTTTGTGTAGAAACCTTTGTGTCAAGCCATAACTTAGTCAAGGTGAATAGAATGTGGCATTTCAACTAGCCAAGCTCCAGGTAAAAATTATTATTTTCAGTGCCACTCAAAAGAGATGTGCTTTTAATGAGCAACAGAAAACTGTTCTTTGAGCATGATTTTTAACCATTGCTTTGTCGGATATTAAATCAGCTCTAAAAATAAAAATTTAGTAATTTGCAGGTACTATAGGGAATAATTCCATTGCTGATACTTAAGAAACAAAATTGTAAGTCTTCTAATATGCAGAACAGATCTTAATGTTTTGAAACAGCTTTTCTGTTATATAGCGGAAGTTGTCTGGTCTTAAGGATTGTGATTAAGAAAACTATTATTTTAAGACTTTTATTAAAAACTGAATATGGACAATATCTTGTAGCATTAGAGAGGAAAGCAGTGTACTGCTGAGGAGTTTCTTCTGTGATCCAAACACACACATGTGAAAATAATTATTGTCTAGCAGAAGACACAATATTGTCAGTTTTGTGACTTTTTGAGGGTTGGGGTTTTTTTTGAGGTTCTTGTCAAGCAGTACTGGAATTGAAAGCAAAAGTTGAATGTGCCATTCAAGTCTACCATCACTGTTTAATTTCCATACATAAGAAAAATTTAGAGACTGTTTTATGTGAGGGAGGAACAAAGAAGTTGACGGTGTATAAATACAGCCATAGATCTTAAGCAAAGGTAAGGATTCATGCTGAGTCTAAAGATTGTGTATCACATATAAAAAGGTGAGTCAAAGCTGGGAGTGGTGGTGATGCATTTGGTGTCTGCCATTCTGTGATTCTTGTGTGAGGTGAGATATCTGGAATCTTCTGTTCCATTGTTTTTACAGCAGATATACAATGACCAGGAAAAAGGGATTTCTGTTCTGTCCTTCACTTTTTCAGCATTTTGGTTTGCCTGTTTGGCTTCCTTAGTTTCTCTAGTCTATCATTTATTTCAAGCTTGTTTTTTAATTTCCTTGCAGGTTGTTGTGGCTAGTTTATCTGACACTTTTTCTCTGTTTAAATGTTCATTTGTCTTATTCTCTCAGTTTAAGATCCAAACACAATATAGGCTTTACCTGTAGACAGTATAGGTAACTTTATCTGAAGGAAGGATGCACATTCTCAAATAGCAGCCACTTAACATGATCCATTGCATGGGCTTCTGCTGTAAACCCTGTATTCCATTAAGGGCAGTTTTCAGGGGTTGCCTGACTTTTGTGTCTTCATGCCTACCTCAAGGTGAGAATTCTAAGCCCTGATTGGAGGATCTAAGCAGTGAACTGTTATTTGCCAATGAGTGTGCCATAATGTAAAATATATTGTATAGGAGCTATTGTATTTTCTCTGGCAGGGGTATTTTGCGATTCCTTGGTCTTAATTGATGTTATGAATACATACGTTTGCTGATTCTTCTATTAAATACAGTTGCTGAATCACAAGACAAATACAGCTGTGCAGAGAGTGTTTTGTTACAACTGTAGAGTAATTTTTGACCTTTTGATCTGAAACTTCACGAGATTGAAAAAAAAATCTATAATTTGTATTAACCAACTTGTTAGAAATGTGTGTGTATGGAGGAGGTCAGATGCAGCAAACAGGATTAAAAGGTGGTTAAGATGCAGTGAAGATAGTCACAGGTGATGTTCTCACTTCTAATTTCTGAGTGTAGCAGTCATTAAGGAGGAGAATCTTTAGAAGCTTATAAAGAAAATAGCCTTTTCTGAAGCCAAAAGTGAGGGGGAAGGGGGGCGGTGTGTGAGTTTGTTTGTTTGTCTGGTGAGAACAGTTCTAATTAATTGGGCAGTGTAAGGCAAAGGAGTTCCAGTCAGTTCTTTTTCTGTCAGCTTCAGACTTGGGCTGGAAGAAGCCGGGACGGGAATAGATGAATTCAAGATGTCAAAATGTGAAAGAGAAGTGTCTCTGAAGATGAGACAGATAATCTCGTACTGTGCTATGAAATAAATATTGTTTTAAAGGTGCACTAGCAAGTGGACTCATCATCAGGAATTGTAAAATGTTGAGATAACGTGCTTGCAACAACCACTCATATATGCTGCTGTAGCTATATGTAATACCACACTGTTGACTTTAACTGATTTTATGCAATGTTTCCAGATAATGATGAACAGATACTCTAGGGACTCAGGAATTTTTCATTCTTTGCTAATAGCACACAAGAAAATAGAAACTCGTACATTGTAGGCTGTGAGCTATTAAGTAAGGTTTTGTTATTAAATACAGGTTTTCTAATGAAAATATGTATCTTATTACATGTAACTCATTGTTAAATTCTGTATTTTCACTAATCTCTGGAAAAAGTTTTTCTTTTGTTTTTCCTGTAAGAGACAAGATGCCAAGTATCATATCATATAGACAGGAAAAATCCTTCACATGCATAGATAAGTCCTGTGCTCATATATAGGCTATTTCATTGCTCTGTGGTGGGGGTAAGGGTGGGAAGAGTAATGGTCATATTTTTTGAGTATTTTAATTTCACTCTATCACAGAGTTATGCAGAGTTTCTTTGCAACATCTCTGTAGTTACTATAACAAGAAAGGCCACACAGTCCATTTCTCAGGCTAAAAGACAAAGTACTCCATGTGGAATAGAAATGTCAATGCTATTCTTAGTATTCAGATTAAGAACAATATAAGTTTCGCTAAAAGAAAGAAAACAAAAACATCCGTAATTATGGATGAAGCCAGCCTTTCAGACTGGCCCATAGAGAATAGATACTATAGTAAAATACTGCATTTTTTCATGTATTTGATTATGCAAATTTTGCAAATTTGCAAATTAATTTAAAACGTGATTTACTGAATATGTCTTATGAAATATTTTCATTTCTCCTTTTTGATTTTTCTTTTTTCCTTTTTTTTTTTATTTTTATTATTTTTTAAAGAGGTTCTTTCTCTGTATGCCCTGAAATTATATATGGCAGTGAGTTATTTAAGTGTCTTGCCTTGATAAACTTAAGCCATTTGCTGGACTTTCGGAGCAGATCAAACAGTAATGCTACAGTTGTATCTAAGATTTTTCCTGGCAAGTAAAATTATAGAACCATGGAATCATTTGGGTTGGAAGGGACCTCAAAGGTGAACCCCCCTGCAATGAGCAGGGACATCTTCAACTAGATCAGGTTGCCCAGAAACACATCCAGCTTGGGCTTGACTGTCTGCAGGGATGTTGCATCCATCACCTGTCTGGGCAACCTGTGCCAGTATTTTACCACCCTCATTGTAAATTTTTTCCTCGCATCTAGTCTGAATCTTTTAGTTTAAACTCTTTCAGCTTAAAAGCATTACCCCTTGCCATATTGCAACAGGCCCTACTAAAAAGTTGCCATCTTTTTTATAGCCTCCTTTTAAGAACTGAAAGGCCACAATGTCTGCAGAGTCCTCTTCAGGCTAAACAACCCCAACTCTCTCAGCCTTTCATCGTAGGAGGGGTGCTTCATCTGATCATTAATAAGTAATGCTTGATCTTGAAGATGTGCAGTGGTAATGCTGTGAAACCATAATCCATAAAGAGGGAACTGAATAAACAGGAGGAAAAGACATCTTTGTTTAGTGTAGAAGACAAATTTATTCTGTGGGTATAAAGGATGAGTACTGAGCTGGAAATGCTTATAGGTAAAATTAGGGACTTAAACATTTTATATACCTGTTGGCCAAAACTGATGTATCACTGTAAACAGAACAAATTAAGGTATTTTATGTAGGCCTGAACGTTTGTTCAGCTGTTTCTTGGTTGAACAGATGTTGTCCAAGGTTTCTACTACTTTGGTGTAGTAGTGGAGCAGCATCATTGTGATAATTAGGAAAGTCTTAAAATACTTACTTGGGATGAGAGATCAAAGGCAAGAAAAGCTCAAGAAGCTTTATTGCAGTGGCCTTTTCCCTCTTGTGATCTTAGTAGAGCTAGATCCTTTTCTGAGTTTGAGTGAAAGTGCTGTTTGTACTTTTGGCATATATAATTTTGTAAAGTCTGATGTAAAAAAATGTGTAGTTGCTCTTTGTATAAACTGGTGCTCTTCATGGTACTGTAAGTACAATTACAAACTTAAGTCTTACCTGTTATGCAATAGAAGGTTTTTATTGTGCTGTTTAATGGACTTTTTTAGTACCTGAGAGATGACTGAATATGACCTTTCTTGTCCTAGGTGATTGCTGTAGAAAACAGAGAGATGATTCAGATGTTGGAGGTTAGATCCAAAGTAATTTCAGTGAGAAGGCTATTGGGCTGTCTTTGTATAGTGTCTTGTGTAATTGTGTTCAAAATGGGAAGCTAAGCGCTTGAAACATTAATACTGCTTGAGATCAGGATTCTAAGAGGTGGAATTTTTTATGCTGTAGCCTTTAGTTGTGCACAAGTTTAGCAGATAGATATTCTCCTTTTTTTGTTTTTGTTTTTGGAAAAGTGATCCTTGTTGAAAGGAAGTGCTTGTGATAATTGGAATATCCAGGTCACCGTCAGTTCAAGTATTTCTCATTATTTAAGAATGCTTTTCTCCTGTTGCTACTAGTTAAAAATATACTGCTTGTAACTTTCTAATGGGAATTTTATGAAAATCAAATAAATAGAGGCTTTATTTATTTACTGTGCCAGACCTTTAATTTAAAAAGACCTTTAATTTAAAAAAATGCATTCAGATTATTGACACTATTACTTTGGTTTTGCAAGCAAGAAATGTGTTCATATGTAGCAATGACACTTTATTCTATAGCAGTGGGATCTGACGCACATAAAATGACCTTGCATTGAATTTTAAAAGATGTATTGTTTTTCTTAAGAAAATGATGAAGATTTCTATCTACATTTGGCTGAAAGAATTCTCTAATAGTCTTTATAAGAACTATTTTCTGCCACAAAGACTGGTGGGAATTGCAGGAGGGACTTCAGAAATTTAAATGTCTAAAGGAGATGAATCAGTTCTCTTGGGAAGAATCTAATCCTACAAGATGAGGGCTAGCTGTGAAAGACTTGGCATAAGTAGCGGGCCCCGTGTGCACTGTAACGAGGGAAAAACAAACTCTGTCCAGGCTGCACCAGCTTGTGTGTGTGAAACCCTGTGAGACTATTGCAGGTATCCCTCTTGGCTGCCTTTTCCAGGGCTAAGAAGAATCAGAGAAGAAAGTTTAGTTTGGTTTGGTTTGGTTTTGTTTCCCCCTGTTCCTGTTTTGTCTTAAGCAATTACTGAAACAGAAAATGACACTCAAGATACAGCGGCATAACAGGCAACTAGAATTATTTATTGTGTAATAAATAGTGGGGAAATGTCCCTTCAGGTGAGTTCACTGGCAGTTTTAATGTCTGGTGTAGGCTGGTTAGTTGATGGGGCTGAGACTTGAAACAAGGAAGGAGTGAGGATCTGCATTGCGTAGGATACTGAAACACAATTTCCAGTGGAATTGTTACTTGTGGCCTTACTTGGTTAAAATTTCTCTTTTTAACTCCCTCTGTGTCACAGCTAAATAAGCTGTACTTTGATTCTTTCCACAGCTTTCGTTTAGTCCTGTAGCAGTCATGAAAATGAAAAGAACGGGTTTTCTGGTTGTTCTAACACCTTCTAATATTTATATTAGAAAATTAGAATAGGTCTGCTTAGTTCCTAGCACATCTGGAAGCTATCTGTGTATAAAAGGTATTGTGAGTGAGACCATTTACTGAACACCTTTTATCTGATCTCTAAAAGGTTATTTTTGTGTAACTGGGAATTTATTCTCTGTTATAGTTGTATACTGTTGTCCTGAGTTCAGCAGTAGCAGTCATTTTTCTCAGTCTTAGTAGGTGGTGCAGTGCTGTTTTTGACTTTCAGCCTGGGAACAGTGCTGATAACACCAATTTTTTAGCTGCTGCTCAGTCATGTTCACTCTGACCAAAGACTTTTTGAGTCTCACACTCTGCCAGGGAGGAGGGGGAGCCAGGAGAAAACAGAGGCAGGACACCTGACCTAAACTAGACAAAGAGGTATCCCATACTACAGCACATCATGCCCACTATATAAACTGGGGGCAGTTACCTGAAAAGGGGAGATCACTGCTAGGTTGGGCTGGGTATCGGTCGGCGGGTGGTGAGATGCTGTATTCTCTTCCCTTGTTATTTCCCTTATCATTATTATTATTGGCTGTAGCAGCAGTGGTTTGTGTTATACCTTAGTTACTGGGCTGCTCTTATCTCAACCCATGGGAGTTACATTCTTTTGATTCTCCTCCCCATCCCTCTGGGAGCAGGGCGAGGGGGAAGGGATGAATGAGGGGAGTGAGAGAGCGACTACATGGTTCCGAGTTACTGACTGGGCTTAAACCACAATTGTCATACTAAAAATCAACGCTTTTCTTCTTTTCAGGAGAAGAATCTACCTTAACCACTCTCTCTGTCTTTTTAGCAAATTCAAAGCCAGCAGCTTGCCTGATTTGCTAGATACCTCATAGAGCTAAAGAGGCAAGAAAGAACAGGGCTGTTGTTTTTGGTTTACAATGGATACAATGGTTTGAAATAATGGTGTAAACTTGGAGCTACATAGGTAATGATGGTTTTACTTTTTGGTGTTTGAATAAAATGGTGTCTGGAGGATGCCTTTGTGCGTGAAATCACCTGTGTCAGCTTCTTGGAGGCACCCTAGTGCAAAAGAGTAAGGGAGGGTTTGTAGGTTAAATCTATCCCTGCGAGTGTATTGTCACCATCTATCACCTGCTGATCCTGATTTGCACCTCTAGAAGTAATCATGGTAACATGAATTGCTCTTGCTGCCTGATACCATATCTGGGGTGCTGGGAGCACAGGGCTTCTGTTACTTGTGAGGCAGCCTTTCCTGTGGCAAGGCAGAGAGACAAACTGAAGAAACAAAAAAGCTATAAGAGCAAATGTAAATGCTTTGGGCTAAGAATGAGAGATGAGGGAACTGGTGAAAAAAATGAAGAAAAAGATACAGCACCAGGAAACAGAAAATGAAAGTGCTGGAATTCCTGTAGTTTAATAAGAGGTTACTGAAAACTTGGCGTAACTTCTGAGAAAGTATACTTGGAGATTTTACCTCTTTTGTATGGGGCAGGAAACATAAGCATGACTAACCACAAACATGTAGATGTGCTAGAGATGGGTAGGGTACATGGCTCTGCAGTTGTGTGTGGATTCAGCCACCCTCATTAGACTGCCTGATCCCACATGGGTGTGTGTATATGCTCTTTATAAATACAAGAACTTCATCTATCTAGCTGTTACACATAAGTTTTGTCAGGAGTGTTTTATCAGTTCTAGCTCTCTACAGTGTAAGTTAGACACTGTAGATGGTAAATACAGCCACATTTTACTTATGTGGACCGTGTATTTATTGCTGTGTGTGATTAAGCACTCTCTAGTGATAGCAGAGTTCCAGCAATGCAATTACATTCATGTGCTTAATGGAAACTAGAGTCTGCTAGCATTTGCAAACTAATCTTTCCATGGCATGTACTCCGCAAAGATTAAATTCTGAAATCAGTTGCAATAAACATCTTTTAACACTCATGAGAAGTCACTTAAAGATGTAACAGCGAGTAAAGAAGGGGATAAGCAGTACTGTTTCATTTTGGGTTTGGATTCTGTTTTGGTATTAATGTCAGGGGGAGTTTTTAGGTTTTTTTTTGTTAGGGGTTTTTTTAACAGCTGTATTGGTGCTCTATATTGGTCAATAATTTCTTTCTGGCAGATGCCTGAAAGCTGAAGATCATGCAAAAAGCTTCCAAACAAGTCATGGAGGAGTAAAAAGAAGTTTGATTAATACATTTTGCACTGTTCACTTAACCCAGAAACAACCTAGGCAAGCTGCTGTAGAGACTACAGTTAAACTTGCAGCTAATGCCACACGTCTTGAACTGTATGCAGAGTGCACCAAAACTAATTTAAAACATTAGCAGAGAGGAGGTATAAATTTTGATGGTGGATCCTCATTCGGTGTGTTTGTAGGTCTGTGAGCACTCCTGATTAGCTCTCAGAGGCTGTGAATAGTTAATTATTCAGCACAGAGTTCCTAAGTTCAAAACTCTAAGCACTTTCAGCAACAGATTGGTCATGTGAAGTCTCATTACACAGCCGTCTTTTGCAGTGCTGCTCTGGACCTTGTTTCCCCTTCATTGTGAGTGACTTTAAACTTTGTTTTCCCAAGAAAGATGTGTTTCTAATTGTTGTGCACTAGATCTTTTCTTTAACTATAGAAGTTAATTTCTTTTGTTAAATTTAAAGTAAACTTTGTTACAGCTCCAGAATTTAAATTGCAAGCATATTTTTCGAATCTTTGTGTATTATGTTTGAAATATATTTTAGCTTTCTGTGAATGTGGCACTATCCAAGCTTTTTAAAAGAATAATTATAAAGGATTAAGAAGCACTCATGAAGTAATACATCTCCACAGGGTGTTTTGTTTCTAATGGTGAAATTCTGAAATACCGTTTCTTCCTTGTGACAATATTGGTGAATTGTGGAAAGTTATTTGAATAAAAGGGGATGTTGTGCTATGTGTTGTAGGACATGAGAGTTCTGCCTTCAGAATTCACTTTAACATAAATATATTAAGAGATTTAGAGAATTTTCCATTTATACCACTTTGGTTTATTTTCTTGTTTTTTAACTGAAATAAGTGAAACTTCTTTATTGATGACTCTTTGCATTCAAGTGTACCCTGGCTTCTCACCAAGATGGCAAAGGATAGCGAGAAAATTAAAATAGGAAATTGGCTTGGTTGAAAGGAAAATATAAAAGCATATTGTGACTGAAGAGCCAAGAAATATCACAACACAGTAGGACTGGCTATACTGCTATGTTATTACTATAATGAAGTAAATAGATTAAAGCTGGTAGGATTTGTTTGAATGAGTTTAATAATAAAAAGAAAAATCTGGGGAAGAAAAGTGTAATTATTCCTTTTGCCTATCTCTCCTCTCTATTAAACATACTGTCAATGCTATTTGGCTTCATCATGAATGGTACAGTTATTTCTGTTTCTACTAATCCAGTAAATCTGTTTGGAGAATGCACAGATAGGGTTCTTTGCATAACCCAAGGGAGGAAAACAAGTGACTAATTTTTTTAGTTTACACTTTTTAAATGTGTATTAAAAACCCTTTTTTGTTTTGGGCTTGATGTTTATTGGGTTGGGTTTTGGTTTATGTTTTGTATGATGGATGCCTTATCCTGTTGTAACTTCTGTCAGCACTGATCATATGTTTAATATTGACTCATCTCTTCTTTGCACATATCATTTGCACAGTCCAAGTGAAAAGTAAGTGTGTATTATTCCTGTTCTGAGACTTGTTAGTTTGCCAGTATAGAATCGTATGTATAAATACGTACTTGACTTTTGATTTTTATCCATTTATTTCAGAAGAAAATCTAAAGCACCGCCTCCTCCATCTGACACAAAACCCATTGCCATTTCTCCATTTGATAACACAGAATCAGCCAACCTCATCATGGAACAGAAAGAGAATGTAATTGATAAAGATATTGAACTATCGGTGGTCCTGCCAGGAGATGTGATCAAGTATACTACAGTTAATGGGAGGTAAGTTGCACAGAATGACATTTTTGTTGAATTTTCTTGCTCTGGCGTACTTCAGTCTTCATCGAGGTTTTAATCACTCAGTAAAATACATGAGTTCTGTAAGTGAATATTGAGTGGATTAAAAGAAGGTGAAGGGTCTAGAGCACAAGTATTATGAGGAGCAGCTGAGGGAACTGGGGTTGTTTAGCCTGGAGAAAAGGAGGTTCAGAAGAGTCCTTATCACTCCCTACCTCTACCTGAAAGGAGGTTACAGTGAGGTGGGTGTTTGTCTCAAGTAGCAAGCCATAGAATGAGAAGAAACAGCCTCCAGTTGTGCCAGGGGAAGTTCAGCTTGGGTATTAGGAAAAAATTCTTCACAGAAATGGTTGTGAAGCATTGGAAAAGTCTACCCAGGGAAGGGGTGGAGTTTCCATCCCTGGAGGTATTTAAGAGATATATAAAATGCGGCACCTAGGGACATGGCTTAGTGGTGGACTTGGGCAGTGCTAGGATAATGATTGTACTCAGTGCTCATAAACATCTCTTCCAACCTAAACAATTCTATAATTCTGCTATGATTTTGGGGTAAGTGTGGAAACATATGCTTTCTACATTTACCTACCTTTTGGAGAGACTTTTTATTCTCTCCAAATTGTGTATGGCACCTACCAGGATGTGTAGCCATACTTGTTCTTTCTAGTCACTGCAAGTCTCTAGAAAAATGTAGGCTTGTATGAGTCACTGAATCTTCCCGCATCAGTTTTCCTTGTTGGACTTAAAAATGAATCCTGAATCCTGTTTGGGTACAAAGTCATGTATTCAGCACTTGCACAGCACTACTACCTGCAGACTACTAACAGTCCTAAAACATGGCGTCATCACTTCAGACAAAATCTATAATGCTTTAAAGATATAGTTTCTAGATACTGCTTGGATATTTTTTTTCTTTTATTTTTTGTTTCTTTGATTTATTTTTTTATTTACTAATATAGTTTGTTTAAGCTGGTTTTAATTTAAAATACATATTTTAATCTGATAATTGGTAGTGTAGGTTGTATGTATAACTCTCAATTGACCTTTAGTTCAGAAAGACCTGGACATTGACTGGTGTTGAAATCAGAAATCCTGGAATTTCAAATGTTACATTAATTATCCTAGCAGGCCTACCAAGAAGGCTCCTATGCAAAGCCTTGTATGGATGAGCGCAATTAGGATGCCAGATTATTGCTTTCCTGAAATAAACTATTTGTATATTGCCCTTGCTTTAGTGTATTGCCAGTGTCTTTGCTGCTGAAAGCAAGAAGGTGAATTTATTTATTTATTCAAATTAGGCAATGTAAATGTAGTTACAGCTACTTCTCAATGAGAGATAGTTTGGCTTGAGACTGTTTATATGTTTTGCCATTGGTCATGAGGTCGTTTTTTAGAAATCAAATACCAGCATGTTCTCCAGAGCTGCAGTGAGTGAACTTTTGTGGCTACTTCTTGCCCCACTTTCCAACTGTATGTGATTTTCAGGATAACCTAAATCATAGAATCATAGTATCATAGAATAGTTAGGGTTGGAAAGGACCTCAATACCATCTAGTTCCAACCCCCCTGCCATAAGCAGGGACACCTCACACTAAACCATGCCACCCAAAGCTTGGGTCTAACCTGGTGTTGAATACTTCCACAGATGGAGCACTCACAGCTTCCTTGGGCAACCCATTCCAGTGCCTCACCACCCTAACAGGAAAGAATTTCTTCCTTATATCCAATCTAAACCTCTCCTGTTTAAGTTTGAACCCTTACCCCTTGTCCTGTCACTACAGCCTCTATTGAAGAGCCCCTCCCCAGCATTCCTAAAGGCCCCCTTTAGATACTGGAAGGCTGCCTTCCAGTATCTGAAGTCTCCACGCAGCCTTCTCTTCCCCAGGCTGAACAGCCCCAACTCTCTCAGCCTGTC
>NDXB01011787.1:0-21730 GCA_002631895.1 Agapornis roseicollis
TCAAAACACCAGCTACTAAAGAGAAGAAAAACTGACTGCAACTGCTGAACCCAGGACAGATAAGAATGACTATTGTAATGGGATATTCACAATTAATTTACCTAAAATCATGTTTCATTTTGGTATTTTGATTTTTCATCCTATGAGAATACAGGGGGACACAGACAGCCAGATGCATGTTAAGGATTTGTTTCTGAATAAAAGTGATGACCAAAAGACTGATTGATTAATCCATTGATTTACCTTCTGATAGATCTTCAGCCCTGAAGACATATCTTTTGGTCAGATTCCCGAACTGATCTAATAGTTCCCCCAAAGCTGCATCCCATCAACTTCAAAATCTTCTAGGAAATTGTATCAGATGATAGGCACTGTAAAAGTGATATGTATTCAGGTTTAAGGGTTGTTACACTGCTAAGAATCCAATGCCTTGATTCTTACTGCTTATCCTAAAATTATCCTTCATGTAACCCAGGTTAAGACAGAAGTAAAATGAAAAAGCTTGGTTTCAGCATTATATTGGAATGGAGTCCCTCTGCAAAGTGTGTGCTTTCTCTCCTTTGTTTAAAAAATTCCTTCAGGAAAATACGCACTCTAAATGCATTAATCATTATTCATTTAAGGGGGGTATTTATTAACATTAAGTACTATTTAAAATATTAATATAATTTTTTGCTAGAAATAAATGTTTAAAGCATTATCAGCCTACCTTTTTAAACCTCCGTAGAAAGCAGAGCTGCTTTACCAATAGAAAGTGAGAATTTTACCTACTTTAAATCCTTCTGCCTCTGACTTCACAGTTTTGTGTAACTAAGCAAGTTAAACATGTTTTCCAGGTTCTAAATATTACCTTCACTCTTCATTCTTTTTTTAACACTGTACAGCCCATGTTAACATGCACCTACTCTAGGAATGTACTAACAGTCAAATTCCCTCATCAACACATATTGCTCTTGACAGTGCTTAGCTATAAATAGTTAAGCTCAGCTTTTAATCATGTGATGTAGAGTTATGAATGACTTTCCCTTCTTAAAGCACAATCATTTTTGCCTTTTAAACGTAGCTGTAATTTCTTATATTATTTCTTGACTCAGAAGCTCACTTTATTTAAAAACTGGTAATTTATCACTGCTTCAGTTGATTTTAAAAACAAAAGCATTGTCCAGCACTAGTGGATTTTGTAGATATAAACAAAAAACGCATTGTGAAAATGCCAGGCAAATGACTTCCTGAATAACATGGAACTTACTCATATGAAGAAAGAAGATTTAGTAATGCTAAAGTTCATATTAAATGTTTTAGAATAACATGCTGCCACACACACTTATCTAATGATGTGTGCCTTACAGGTTAAATAAATGTTCTGAGAACTTCCAGGTGTGCAGAATTATGTAAAATTGCCTAGCTATTCTGCTTAAATATTTAAGATATTCTGCTTAAATATACTGGTAGATGAACCATGGTAAATTCTTAATTCTGTGGTAGACAAATACATAAATATATTGTACTACTTTATGAGGTACTACTATATGTAGTGTATATATACATATACACACACTATTCACAGATATACAGCTCTTACTCATAGTATTGCTAATTGTGGATTTTTCTAAAAACCTGGCAGAGCCTGTCTGAAATAATTCTGAAAAGCTGGAATTTCAGACTCAGTAGATCAACAAGTTCATTAAAAGGTTATCTAGTAAGTCTGATTAAATTCTTTCACTTATGAAGAGTTTGTAGGATCGGGATTTCAAACTGGCCAAAAATGTTATTATGTTCAGTTGAATTTTGTCAGAAGTGCAAAAAATTATTGATATTTATCACTGAAATCCTTACAAAAAGCTTAGTCTTCATGCCATGTAGAAGACAGCATTTGTAAAAATTATCTTCCCTTTAGCATTTCCCTTTTTACTTAAACTATGTCAGAAAAGATTGTAGACTCTCCATCCATTTAAACAGAATATCCTACATAATTTCTTCCAATGTGAGCAGTTAATCTACAAAAAGACTGGACTTATTTTCTGTCTTCTTCTTTTTGTAGCTTCTGAAGTGCTGTAATTAAAAGTATATCAGTGTAACAACCCAAGAATGTTCATAGAGCAGAGTGACACTGACCAAGAAATACCAGGCAGTAGTTCTTGAGCTCCCAGTTATTATTAAGTAAAAACAGGGCAGGTACATTCATTTACTTGGAAAACCTACCATGTTTGCTAAATGAAGCCTTACACTGCACAGAGAGGGAACTGGAATGCCTTGATAATGCAGCTTTAATAATTTTATTCCTCTCAGTCTTGCTACACTGAGAATGGCAACTGCTGAATTACCCAACTCTAGGAAAAGACTTAGTTTCATCTTCTGCAAAATTCCTCAAATGCAGGTTCTTCCCACATGCCTAAACAGAGGAAATGATGGAACTGCTTCTGCATTTCCTGCTCCTCTTTATCTTTGCCTTCCTATATTCAATATTAATAACAGATGGATGAAAATGGCATTAACTGCACATCTGGTTCAGCACTGGCAAGAGCTGTCAGGATGCAAGTGGCAACAGCTGCCAAGTGCCTTAATTTCAAACTGGAAATTCTCGTATTAAAAACTTTCTGTAATCAATTTCTAATAGATTTTTGCTGCCAAGTTAAACAGGCCAGTCCCATAGTTAAGACACTGTTGTAACTTCTCTCCTTTCCAAACACACAGCAAATAGCAAAACACCATTCACGAATTCAGTTAAGAGAATGTGAGGGAAGGGAAATGAATCACGTTTTTTTCCAGCCATTTTGACCCAGATTTATAGAATTTCATTTTATGAGTTGATTTTGTGTAAGCTGAATTGGATTTAAGAGATACGACTTTGTTTGTCCTATTCTTAATGTAATAATTACATAAAATAGTAACCCCAAACTGCTACCAAACGAATTTTACTGGACTAAAAACTAGAGCATTTCAGAATGCCACCAGATGGAGCCAACGCAATTGCAAACCTGAAAGTCCAGTTCTTCTGGGAAGAGTCAAAAAACCAGCAAACAAATCAACAAACAAACAAACAAAAACCCCTACAACTTTATGTAATGATCATTATCCTGCAAAATAGCAAACAGCAAAGAAACAAATTTATGGTTCTGAAGCAAGGTGTTTGTGCCTTTCAAAATAAAAAACTCCACATTCCAATTACATATAATGAGAATTATCAATGTAAGTGAAAAACAAACAAAAAGCAACCAACAAACACCCTTCTACTTTTTTCCCAGGAATAGATGCTGTGTTCATTGAATCTGACCCTACCTAGCAATGCATCTGATACTTTCTATCCTACTCCTTTTACTTTGATTTTACTAGAATCAAGAGTAATATGGTGATTGTCAGCCAATATATTGCAGATACACCATAGTGTTCAGCTCTTAACTTCAAGCAGCTGTGCCTTAAGCACATCATTCTCAACAGTTCCTCATGTGTGGTTTTGGCTATTCAACTGACTTTAAATATTCATCTCTTCTTTCAATTTTAAAGTGCACTGTGATTCATTTCTGTGACTTTTTTTAAGTGTCAGGCTTTTACAGTTGAGCAAGACGGTTAACCATCCATCACATCTTGAACCATCTCTGGTGGATGTGCACATTCGCTTTTCTCTATCATTAATAATACTGGAAATGGCAATTAATTTCTGTAAGGGCTTTTTAATGTTTTATTTTATAACACCCTCCTTCTTCCATCTGCTAAATTTAAAAACCTATCCACTTCCCTTCTATTGCTCGTGCACCCACTGAAAATTGTGTAAGAAGCAAAGGAACTAATCTCAGGAGCTTTTCCTGGCACAGATGAACAGGACCAGTAGTTTCCTCTAGCCTTCAGCTTGCTCTTTTGCACTCCCGTGACTCGGATAAGACATGGGCATTCTGTTTTCTTCAGGAGAAAGAGGAGAATAAAACAGAAAAGTAAAGGGGGGAGGGGGAGAGAGGGAAGGAAGAATAGTGAAGAGAAAGCGAAAAAGACTGCAGAGTGGAGAAGCCAAATGCAAGTGTAATAGTACAACACATGGCAAGGATAAAACCCAGCTACTTAAAGAGAAATTAAGTGTTGTTGGTTTTTGTTAGCTACAAGGACCATATAGGGTTTCTCAAGGTTTTCCTGTGCACATTGGATTACTGCAACCAATGAGCACTTCCCTGAGTAAGGAAAAGAAAAACGTGGTTTCCATGACAGGTGGCTCTTTTATCGTAAGAAAAGGAGATAGGAGTAAACTATTACCGCATCAAGCCACAGTTTATCTAGAAAGGAGGCTATTCTTCTGTTTCCCATGCGCAGCACAACAAACTAGCAAATGGTGGAGACTGGAGGACCAGAAGCATGAGTGACACCAGCATTACAACAAACTGATACAGTGCTGGTAGCTTTGATATAGTGCTTGGCTGTTAAAATAAATGAGTTGTCAACTTTGTTTTTTGCTGACACTATTTTTAGCACTTTTGAGCTTTTTAACATTTATCATTTTTATTTTTAACATTCATCAAGCTCTGAAGGTTTTCTCTAATTAAAGTCTTAGAGAAAGATTGCTAACAGACATCACATTGTTCATACAAGCTCCATTAACCCAGATGTCATTTAGAAGATTCCAAACTGTCATTTGTTGTGTTTTCTACTTAATACCAAATGCTTTCACAGACAAAATGTACCTTGATGATACACTATGATGTTTGAATATCAGATTATAATGTTGCTTTCTCTCTCAGCTACAGTGTTGTCTAAACTCTGGATTTTTTGAGTCATCAATGCATTTTTCATTGATGTACATCTGGCTGAAACTTCCCAAACCTTTACAAAAGCAGCAAAACATCATAAATTTCCCTTTATACTTCCATGACATGTTCTGATAGTGCTTTCAAGGTAAAAGGTCAGTTTCCCTTGTGTTAACTACCAGATAAAGACTAAACTGACTTGTATTTATTGTTGGCTCAGTACACTGACTTCTTTTTTGCCTGCTGATTTTTCAATACTACAGCAGTACGATCTAGCAAACTTAGAGAACAGCATGTATTATTCAAGGTCTGGGGCACTAGTGAGTTCTGACATGGGAGCATAAAATTTTCTGGGCTTTCTTTTTTTTCCCAAGTCTTCTGTAGGAACTTTTGTGTATTTTTAATTTCATACCTTAAGCAAGCACATAGGTTCTGGTTTTAATGGCACTTCTTCTCTATGCTCATCTTTGGTCTCATTGTCCAGTTTCCCTATCATAATTAGGTGGCCTGCACTTGTCCGCAACGTCTATATTGAAGAATGTCTATATTGAGCACTGGAATGCGTAAAAGGAGTTTGTGATGATCAGCCTCCTAAGATAAAGTCAAATAAACTGCATATTCCCTCATTTATAGTTTTGTACTATACCTTTAAATATCTCCCCATGCTCTTTACATGGGGAGATATCTTTACCTAATTTCTTTGTGTGATGCCTTTATCACATGACATCTTTGTTTTAGATACCTAAATTCAGTCTATGGTGCTTTTTCCTGTATTACTTTCTGTGGGTTTTGCTATCCTACGTTTTCCTCTCTCTGCACATTATTTTCCTTTATTAGGTTCATGATTCCCTTTTTTTGAATGACAGCTGTTTAAGCCTAGAACTGATATAATGCAAGAGTCAGACCTTATGGTTATAGCAGTATATGATGGTATTTGTTTTTTTCATGTTCGTCTCTACAATTTTCCTTCTTAGGCACTACATAATTGGTCTACCTTGAAGCAAATTATTGACAATGTCAAGATTCTAAGAAATTCCATTTTTCAGACCAAGTCAGACCAATGGTAAAATTGTTTGGCTCCACTGCAGTTTTTCACCATAGCCAGAAAGTAATGACTATTCTTGTAGTCATATGTTAGGCATATTCTAGTATCCAGAACTGCATTACACAGGAATACTTACATTAGTACACAACCTATTGGTGTTTTGGTGTGTCCCAATATGTCTCTAAAGGCTTTGCTCCATAAACACTCTTTTGGGATTACTCAAAACTAATACATCTCATACACCAAGAGAAGTGTATTCTGCATACCAACTTGATCAATCTTCTTCCTTTTAATTATCGGGTCCTGTCCTCTGATTTTTAGGCAGGTCATCTCTCAGATTTTGCTATTCTAGAGTTGAAATTTTTCCTTAAAACCAACCATCCTCTGCTTTTCCTGGTTTGAATTTTCCTGGTTTTCATGGTATCTCTCCAAGTATATTTGCTTGGTAATCCCTTTTGAAGGGAAAAGCAATCAGAATGCTGATTCCCTCTGAGAAGGGGTTTTTTCTTACTCAGAGTATCCACTGGATTTAAACCACGATACAGGAATAGAAATGGTCATATTCAACTATTCAACTTTCCCATTAGGGTGCTTTTTGCCTAAACAGAAATGGGGTTCTGCATAGGCACTTCTCTATTTTACTTCACAGTTCTTAGGGCATAAGCTTTCAATCCCTGAGACTCCTTCAACAGGTTTTTAAAAGGCTTCATTTATTAAACAGTTCGTATGATGCAACATGGAGAGGAAGCTGCCCAGCTGTGTGGCTACATTTAGTAAACTATACCAAGCATGCTAATAGGGGAAAAAGCCCCTTATGTCCCTTCTCCCAGTAGTCCACCAGGCAGTGACATAGAATGTCACAGTCCCCTTTACCTTTAATTTCTTCAGCTGTTGATTTTACATGAGACGTCTGATCATTCATTCCCTCAAGTGATGTAAATGATTTTTCTAATAACTTCTAAACCTTTGGTTTAGCTTGATCAAAATATATTAGCACAGAAAAGAGAGAACTGAGTCATGCTGACCACACAACAAATCCAATATACTGGACAGAAATTGTGTTAGGCCAAAACTCACACAGAAAGAAGTACTGTAATTAAATGGAGTATTTAATTAATGGCATATTTAATTAATTAATCTGATAACTCATACATTCTTACTTACAAAACTTATTAAATCCTGTGCTGTGAACTCCACAGGGTGAAGGTACAGCCAAAAATTACATGGAAAACAGAACACAGAGCACATAGTGTTGGATATGTGTGAATGGGCAGCAATAGGAGTGTACAAAATAGCTGAAAGAGTAATCAGAATAAAACGTATCCAATTGAAGCAGCTCTTCTGGGCTGGGGCATCCTAAGGACCATACCAGTGAAGTATTTCGCTTCTCATCTGGGGCTTGTGGTTTTACACTGACTCAGAAGCATTAATTTCTGCAGTTGTAGAAGGCTCTTCCCCCACCTCATGCCCCTCCCTGAACATAAGATTACAGTCACTGGATTGAAATGACTTGTGCCATTTTACAGCCTGGCAAGAAGACAAGGGCCTGACTTACTGCTCACAAAATTTACCTGTCAGCAACTGCTGGTTCTAAGGACTGCTCTCACTTCTCTCAGGCCACCAGGATCACTGTGGCAACTACAGCAAGGAGGAAACTGCTGGTGCCCTAACAAAATCTTGCCCTATGCTTAACACATTCCCCCTGCTGATGCTTCTCAGACCACTCAATAAAATGCAGAAGAGGCAAAACCACTTCTGTACCTTTTTTCCATTTTTTCTCAGTCTGAAAACCTAGCACACCAAAATGTCTACACAACTTGATGTGAGCCTGGCTCCGGTGTTGTCAAAGAGCTTAGCAATGACAAAAATTTGCAAGAGATGGTACGGAGACAGCAGAAGTCATGTTCCAAGAGAAGACAGCCTAAGGAGAGGTCTGTACAGAAACCTGAGGCAAAACCAGCTCTGAGGTAAAGAGCAGAAGCTAGGGAAGGTCTGGCTGCAGCCACAGGCGGTCACATCTCTGATACCTGACCCCAAGGATCAAGGAACAGAAGGAATTCAGAAGGGACTGCTAAAAAAGTCTGAACTAGAGTTATGTGTGAGCAGTCTCACAAAATGCAAACAGGCAATGTTTGATCCACCAGTCTCCCAGCTGAAAGTAAACCATTATCATCTGCTGAATAAAATTTGAACCCACACAGCAAGTTTAGACCAGCCTAGCAACACGGGTTTTGATCCTGCTTTGGGAGGTTTAAGGCTATCACGTGATCACAGCCCTACCATTTCATCTCATTATGCTACCTCTAAAGTAACGACATTATTATGAGACTTGAATTATTATTTTTCACTTGTCAGGACAAAATTTGAATCTGTTGCATCCACTGGGAAATACATGTTTATATTTAAGTGCTTAAACAGGCAGGCCAGTATTTAGAAAAGCTTTATTTCCAGGTCACATCTATTTAGATGTCTACATACAGATTACTGTTTGTTCTTTAGCTATGCTTTGAAAAAGCTATGCTGGGGTCCTTTTACCCAAAGAAATATTACAAACTTACAACCATGTTACTGCTGACCGAGTTGGTATGATGCCATACGGTCAGTATATGTCCTCTGCCTTTTAGTCTCAAATCCCAAAGTAACCGGTTTCCATTTCTCTTGTCCCCTTTTTAGGTAGGTAAGAAGCAGGTGCTAGAGTCTCTTCACCCCAAGGACTGCTGACTCCAGGGCTTCTCGGGTTCCCGTAAACAGAAACTGCGTGAACCACAGGCAAAAATACAAACGCCAAGACACCCGAGCTCCCGCCCTGCTGCCCGCCGCCTGCTCCCGGGCGCTTTCTTCGCCCTGCAGCCCTCCCGGGACGCTCCAAGGTGGGGCGGACGAGAGAGAACGGGGCAGTATGCAGCTCCCCACCGGGGAGAACCGCAACAAACACGAGCCATGGCGCAGCCTTTCCCCTTCCTCCGCCCTCTCCCCACGTCTGCCGGTCCTGGACAAGCCGCGGGACGTTAGCAGCCACCAGCACAGCCCCTTCTCTTCCCCGGGCCTGCACGACACAATGCACGCCTCGACGCTAATGCACACCGCCCGAGCGCTCAGGGCCCGCCATAGCCTTCGCGAGAGTAGCAAACGGGACTGAGGGAGGTAGGGCAGGGGCGCTTGCGGTGCCCGCCAAAACCCTCCGGGCACCGGAGCAGGCGGTGCCTGGGCCGGGGCCGCACGCCCCTCTCCCCGCGGAGCGGCTGTGCATGGCCCCCCTCGCTCCCCGCGGCTCCTCGTTAGTATAGTGGTGAGTATCCCCGCCTGTCACGCGGGAGACCGGGGTTCGATTCCCCGACGGGGAGAGACGCGCGCGACTGCGCTTTTTGTTTCCAAGCCCTTTGTTTGCCGACCGCCGTGCGAGGCCCCGCCGTTGACACCAGCTAGCAAAACAAGTTCCCGCCCCGGGCGGAAAACATACTACAGTCTCCCCGTCGGGGAATCGAACCCCGGTCTCCCGCGTGACAGGCGGGGATACTCACCACTATACTAACGAGGAACTGTGTTGAAAATGTACCTCGGAGGAATGCCTTTATGTGCAAAAACACCCTTACTTTCCTTCCTGTTGGGGAACAATAGCAACGAAGGGGGGTTGACAGAAGGGGCGATCTCTGAGCAGCGGGAACCGGTACCCACGAATCTGCGTAAGAAGGCGGTGTTCCGAGGCCGACAGGTCCCTGCTGTGAGAGGCCGGTAGCGGGTGTGCAGGTGGGTAGAGTTAACGTACTGGAGCGGGAAGGAGATAAACGAAGCCGTGTTGGAGGAGAAGGTCCGGTGCGGGGTTGCGGGTTTATCGGTACGGTTGCCATAGCTGGTGAGAAGGGTCTTCGTCTGCTCCCCACCCCTCTGCTCTATCCCTGCCTCAATACCGGCGCTGGCCTCTCCAAGGGCGGGGCTGCCAATAGTGGGCGAGTTCTGAAACCCGGCGTATATCTGCCCAGCAGGACCTCGTGGCGCAACGGTAGCGCGTCTGACTCCAGATCAGAAGGCTGCGTGTTCGAATCACGTCGGGGTCATTGTGTTTTTTCTTCATTTCTACTATCGGGTTTATCTCGGAGGACACAGTGAGACGTCAATTATTTTTTTTCCCCCTAAAGCTCGGTGTCGGTCTCTTTTTGCTTGACCCTGAGAGAGTGGCAGAAGTACAAATCAAGGCCGTATGAACGGTGTCACGGGGCGAGGTAGCCTGCGGACAGAAACGCCAGAGACAGGTGTTCGGAAAGTGCCTGGCGCTCACTTTTCGGCAGCAGAGGGTCAGGGGCCGTGCCGAGGGGAAAGCAGTGCCTGGAGAGGAACGGAAACAGGTTACAGCGCTTCTCTGCCCGCCATGGGACCGCAGCTGCCTGCAGCGCGGCCCGAGGCCCTCTCCGCGGCTGGAAAAGGGAAGCGGGGTGCAGATCCTGGCACGGGGTTGTTTTCTAATACCACACTTAAACACGGAAGGCAAAGAACGTGTCAAAGATCAAAGTTCTACAAAGACAACCCACTCTGTGGAAATTATGAGGACAGGTCAGAAAGATGCATGAAAATAGCAACTTTAAATTTTAAATGGGACTCCCAAAATGGCAGGGGTTTTCAGTGACTTGACCTCCCCGACCACCTGTTTTCAGTGAACATGAAGAAGGGTGGAATAAAGGCACTGGAAACAGGTGGTCGGGGAGCTCAAGTCCTGTCAAGAAGCAGAGGGGAGCAGGGGGATTGAGTGCCAGGGGACGCTCTTCGGGGAGTGATGAACCTGGCTATCACTGGAACCCGGCACCTGCTTCTCCCCTTATCAGTAGTTAGTGCCTTGGTACTGCTTAATAGGCATGACAGGTATTTATGATAGGCAATACTTTTGTTTAAGCAAGCAAATTTCCTTTAACCCCCCTGTACACCCCCCTGTACAACCCCTCTGTACTACCCCCTGTACATTAGTTGGACTCCCCTGTACTTCTGTACATTGGCTAAACCCCCTGTATCAATGGTTTGAGGCTATGAAACACAGTTTTCTCAGAGTAGCCATTCCCACATGCTGAGGTTCCAGAGGCAGAAAGACACAGAAAGTACTGAATTTTGATCTAGAGATGAAAGTGTGTCCTAGAAATAATACTTTGGTGATTTGGATGGACTGGAAAGTTTTACACTTAATGAAATTGAATTAGGAAGGAAACAGAACAGTTTGTCAAAAGGCGTGAATATGAGGCATGGAGAGAAACACTCCAGAGATACAATTCTAAATTTGGAGAATTGATTGTTAGTGCTGTAAACCGTGGCAGAAAATGAAGAGAATACAGAAGTCCTGGAAACCAGACTCAGCAGAGTCATCCAATTATATGGGTTTTTCAAGATAAAGACTTGGGAATTTGCAGGCTGATATTTGTTCCATATACCTATAAAACCTCTCAAATACAGAAATTCTGCATCTTCCTTAAGTGCTCTGTTCCAGTGTTTTGCTGTCCTGTTAGGAAGCAGGTATGTGCATTTTACTCCTGATGTCTCTTTCAACGTAACTTAAATCCAGCCTTTGTGCTATTGTGCTGGAGAACAGTTTATTCCTTTCCTTTTTATAGGTACTTCTCACATATTTAAAATTTGCCATGCCTCTCCACAGCTGCTCTAGGGTAACAGATCGTGTTTGCTGGGCCTCTGATGAGTTGTGTTACTTGCCTCTGGAGTCTTTCCAAATGTGTTGCATTTTTAAGTGCCCAGAACTAGTCAGAGTATTTCAGCTGACTCAGGTTTTACCAGGTCTGAAAAGAAGGAGAGGACTGCCTGACATGCTACACTGACAGGACTCCCATTTCTGTGGGTAGTCCTTGTTGGTTTTTTCTGATGCAGGATCTGTTAGATGGATGCATTTCTGGATGTATACTGGATGGATAATCCTTTAGATGTTTCCCTGGTCCCACAAAATACCTGATGCCTGTGCTCTGTGGTCCCTCAGAGAGCTGGATGTAAGAATTGGTGTCAGTCTGCTCGCACGCCTGTCCGCAGCCAGAGCAGGTGCGTGGTTTGAGCATTCCAGATTGCTGCCAGGCAGCATCTCTGGCTTGCAGTGAGGGTCCATCTCCTGATAATACAGAACATCTATTAATGGCAGTCGAAGTTCTCAGGGAGTGGTTTCACACCAACAGACCTTGTGTAATGCAGGTGCAGGGTGCCATGAAGCAGTTGGTCTGGCTCAGCCCTGCCCATCCCTGCCTGCCTGCTTTCCCCACTCCACTTGGATCGTGTTGTGCAACTGTGCAGCGGCAGCTGCTGGCTCAGCATGCAGATCTCATGTCACGACGATCCAGCACAAGGAAAGCATCAGGGGTGCGTGGCCTGGGACAGGAGGGAGAGCAGGATTTGGCAACCACCACGACTACCACCACCATTCAGTTAACTTTTTTGTCAGTTGTTCTTTGGAGGGAGAGCCTACTGTCCCTAAATTGAAATAACCTAGTGACATTTCAAAACTAAAAGAAAGAATTAAATACATCCTAGCTCCCTACCCCTGTGGGGACAGTTTTACAGATCACCTGCAGCACTGGGCACCCTGTATCCACAGCAAGGGCAACCACCTGTCTTTACCTCATTGGGTGACACAGATCCAGCAGCATCCCTCAGCGGGCTACCTGGTCTATTCCCCTGATACATCCCTGTTCCCCAATATATCCACTGGCCAATTCAGCAAGAGATGAAATGTCTTCTCTAAGGGAATTGCTCTAGAAGTGATATGCTCCATTGGAGTAAGACGTGCTTTTTTCTTACTGCTTTGCCATTTCTACTTGGATTATGCTTAAAAAAAAAGATGTTCTGGATAAGAAAGAGTTATTAAAAAGCCACCTAATTTTCTCTAAACCCTCCATGGAATTTAGGATAATTTTTGAACACAGAAGTAGAGAAAATTCAGTTTTTCAGTGTGGCACAACATAAACTACCTGTCTCTTTTTCTGGGTGGCATTAGAGGTTAGGAATCATAAACTTGGGGAAAGCCAAATCTAGAAAACTGAGATAGTTCAGAAGACAGTGTTTTCCTGAAAAAGAAGACTGTATGACTGAAAATCTCTTTCTCATGCTTAGAAAAGAGAACCAATTCCAGACATTTGGGAGGGTCCTAAAAAGGAAGGATTTTTGGCTTCAAACTTCAGCATATTTCATATTTTTAGGCAAGCTTATGGCAGGTTTTCAATCATTGAAAACAGGCATAGTTTAACACTATTTGCACTTGTTTTCCTAAACTTTCCTTTTGTCACCATTTTTACTGACAAGAGGTAAAATATGACTACCTGTTTCTCAGGTAAAGGCTGGTATTCTGGTCTTTGAAAACCAGAACTTGTTGTTAGGAATAAACATGTAAATACTGGAACACTTCACAAAAGGCACAGCAAAACCTCTAAGACACTAATCATCATATTGGCATATGGACCACGTCATGGATTTGGGGTTTTTTGGTAAAAAAAAATTAAAGCTATTTCAAGATTGTTCATAAGAAGCTCACTCCCATATCCCCTTTGACTGCTGCCTTATGCTACAAAATGCAACCTTTCTTTACTTCAAAGTAAATAATAAAGGTGTAAATCCTCAGCTAATTGTCTAAGGTTTGACTCTGGTGATAATTGCAGGTTGCAGTGTTAATTTTTATTTATGTACATGCACATTTCGGTGCTTTCTCATATTACCCTGTCTGTACCTTGCCTGGAGAAAGCCTGTTGTACCCAATGAGTGAGAACAAAAAGGGTAGAACCATGGAATAAAGGACTATTTTGTGTTGAGGATTTTTTATGGACTTATGGAGTTGTTCAGTCTGGTGAAGAGAAGGCTCCAGGGAGATCTTGTAGCAATCTTCCAGTACCTAAAGTGAGCCTACAAGAAAGCTAGAGAGGGATTTTTTACAAAGGCATGTAGTGACAGGACAAGGGGGAATTGCTTTAAACTAAAAGAGGGTAGATTCAGATTAGAAATTAGGAAGAAATTCTGTACTGTGAGGATGGTGAGACACTGGCACAGGTTGCCCAGAGAACCTGTGGCTGCCCCATCCATCCCAGGCAGTGTTCAAGGCCAAGTTGGATGGGACTTTGAGCAACCTGGTCTAGTGGAGGGTGTCCCTGCCCATGGCAGTGTGTTGGAAGAGGATGAGCTTTAAGGTCCCTTCCAACCCAAACCATTCTGTGATTCTGTGCTACAATTCTATGATGCTTTCTAAAGTAGTACAAGCAGTTTAGTAATTTACTACTATAGTAGTAAAAGCAACTTTCTAGAGTAGTAAAAACAATTTAGTCCTTAATACTTGCATATTTTAATTCACAGTAGTTTATAATTCCTCTGCACATATATTGCTTTAGTCATCTACATTTTTATACCCTTTCTTTTTACTGTACAACTGAGTTCTCAGCTATATTTGTGGACTGCAGTATTTTCCCTGTACACCTATGCACCTTATTATTTATTCATAATCTCCCATTTCTCCTAAAGTTATTGTTCACAATATATATTTAAAATAATAATAAAGCTTAAACTCCAAATTTTGACTTCTTAAACTATTTTCAACTATGTTTAAGCTACTTAAACTATGTTTATATAAGAACCTGTTTATAGCTTAAACTGAAAGGTAGTTTTACCTCTTTATAGTTTAAACTATGAAACTATTTAAACTTTTTAAATGCCATGTCAGTCTGCAACTGGTTTCATATCTGAGCAGGATGTAAATTCTTAAAGGTGGGGGAAAGATCTATTTTAAAGTCACCAAGATGAAACATACTATCTACTCTTATCTACACTAAATTATTACTATCAAATTTCCATTAAGCATTTCCAAAGCACTTGTGACATGATACCCATGTTCCAGGAAAAATGCGGTAAGATATGCTGAAAAATAAACAGAACCACATAATTTGTTCGATTCAGGTTTAAAAGTAAGTGATAGCAATCAATCCACATTGGTACATGAATATTTGCTGTGTATGCATGTATGCTATCAATGGAAGGAAGATGATTCTACCCACCATTCAGCCTTGTTGTCTAACAAACTGAACAGGTAAAGTATATGCAACACCAGGAACCAATACTTTCAGCTATGAAGTATAATGAACTGCAGATGATGGCTGACTATTTGCACTACAAGGTAAACTAAACCTGCCAAGCCAGGTGTCTCCCTTGTATTAATTACTTTGTTACGCCACACCAATTCCTCCATTGGAAGCATCAGGCTTCTTGTGCGTGGGTCTTTGATTTACCTCGAAATTACCTTCCACAAAAATAACCCTCAGCACCTTCACCTCACTGGCTGGGTAAACAAAAACGACAGCCATCATACTTTGTGATGGAGCAAACCTAAACTGGGGGAATCAATTTAATCAACAGCAGCGTAAACCACTTTTTGAAACATAAAGGGGAGCAGGCACAAACACTAACATTTCTGTTGTATGTCAATGACTGATGGGCAAATATAAATACTGACATTTCAATTCTTATCTCTGCTACTGTAAGGTAGCTCTCAAAAGCACAGGATACATAATCAGATCTAGATACTAAACTGTTCCCATCATGAAATACAGGAACATTCATAGCAGTGTATGTTCCCAGCCAGCAGCTTGCAAACGGAGGTTTAACTCGATTAAACACCATGCAGCCTTAAAACTCTATGCACCTTTGAAATCTTGCAATGCTACAGAAGCGAGTCTTTATTTTTTTTTTTTTTTTTATTACTTAACATACAAGTCATCACAAGGGCAGCAGTTACACTGACAGCTTAGCTACCAGCTTCCCGGTTGGATTTCTTCTGCAGCCGGACAGCTAACGCGCTAGCAGAAGCTAAGCGTTTGGCTAGCAAGAGCAGCACCCCGGCAGAGAGCCCGAGTATCCGTGGGGCAGCCGCCTCAGCGCACGAAAGCCGGTGCCGAGAAGCAGGTGTCACAGCAGGTCAGAGAGATCTCCTTCACGGCGAGCCTGAACCGCCTCCACATCCCTTCTCCCAGCAGAGGAAAACAGCCTGTGTGGCCGGTGAAGGGCAGCGTGGGGCAGCCGGAGAAACCCATACGGATTAGAAAAGGAATACACCGCCGCCCCAAACCAGCACACACAACCCCCCTCCTTTCCGCTCCCGCCCGAACCGAATTTAAACTGCGTTACTACCCCTCGCGCGCGCAAAGCACTAACGCTGGTGGGTCTCGCGCGCCTCTTTCCTATTCCTCCTAGCAGCCAATAATAGGGCGGTTTCGTTCTCCTTTCTGCCAATCGGGGCGCGGTTTGTTGCTGGCTGAAAGAAGCTCTCTGTGCGCGCGATTGCCCGTTAGGGAGCTGGGTTTCTGGCGCGGGGAAGGCGAGTTCTCCTCCTCCGCTCT
Source organism: Agapornis roseicollis (assembly GCA_002631895.1). NCBI lineage: Eukaryota > Metazoa > Chordata > Aves > Psittaciformes > Psittacidae > Agapornis > Agapornis roseicollis. Next base: position 16,122 of record NDXB01011787.1, read on the forward strand.
CTCCTCCCTCTCTTTTCTCCTCCGCCCCTTTTCCCTTTCCCCGCGCTTTGTTGGTACCTCTCCTGGGAGGGTGGTGGTGGTGGTGGCAGCGGCGGCGGTGGTGGTGGCGGCGGCCGGCGGCGATGCCTGAGTTCCTGGCGGATCCGTCGGTGCTGACCAAGGAGAAGCTTAAGAGCGAGCTAATCGCGAACAATGTGAGCTTGCCGGGCGGCGAGCAGCGCAAGGACGTGTATGTGCAGCTCTACTTGCAGCACCTCACCGCCCGCAACCCGCCCGCTGCCGCGCAGCCCGACTTCTCCAGCGACGAAGAGCGGGAACCCACGCCTCTCGGCGCCAGGAACCGCGGCGCTGCCCCTGGGCGGGTGAGTAGCGCCGTACCGACCCTGCGCCGGGGTCTTGACCCTGCACCGTGCTCCCTCGGCTTTTTGGCGGCCTTGGGCCCGCTTTCCCGCCCGAACGGGCCTACCCCCCACACCGCTAGTCGGCCGTGGCTCCCCGCGCGTTCTCCGGCGTAGGATCGGCTCCTCGCCTCGCTCGAGGCGCGACTTGGCTGAGGGTACGATCGTGCCCGACGGGAACAGGGTTGGAGGGGCAGGCGCGCGTTGACAGGAGCCTAACTGGGACTCGCGGGGCTGGGGCCGGCTTCGCCGCCGCGTCGCGAGCAGCGTGTACGCTCCGCGGCGGCGGCGGCTTCGGAGTGGTTGTTCCCCAGTGGCCACAGGGCGCGCCGTGCAGGGGGCCCCTGTAGCCGGGGAGGGGCAGGGCGATCGGGCGTGGAGCGTGAGGCAAACCCGAACTGTGTGTTGGGAATCCTTTACTGGGGTTTGTCGGGCCGTCTCGAAAGTAAAATACTTGGGTCCTGGAGAACTAGAGCAGGAGAAACTGCGCGGGGCTGCAGCTCTACTTTAGAAAGATGATCCCCGGCAGCTGTCTCGGTTGTACTGAAGCAACGCTACTCCGTGTTAATGCCTCCAGAGGAAAGGGTGAAGCTGTTCCTTCACAGCTTGTTTGTTTTGTTTAATGAAGTGGGGTGTTTAGTGTAAAGAGGATCTGCTTAATGTTGCTGTCTCATACATCTAAGCATATGTTTTATAGCAGAGTGCTTTTGCTGCTCGTTCAGTTGGTTCACTGTCACTTGCTTTCTTAGACTTTCTTAGACAAACTTTATCATGTAAGGGAAGAGGGAAGGAGTTGATGCCATGTAGAATATTTTCTTTGGGAAAATGTGATTTCCTGCTTAATAAGTGATCTGTAAATTTGAATGTATTGAATAAGCACTCTTAATTCATAATTCTAAACTGTCAGGTCTCACACAAAGATTTGTTCTAACGATTGACAGCTACTGGAGTTGTAATGTGTGTGATATTACAAGTACTTACTTAGATAAGAAATACTGTGTTTCAAAGCTCATTTGTAAAGAGAATGCAGACAGATGGACTCCTTTGAAGGTGTTTCATACTTAAACCTTAAAAAAAACCTAACAAGGAGTTCTTGAATTACGAAACTGAAAACCGCAACTAAAAGAGGAAGAGCTTTCCAACCAAATTATGTGCCTATCTTTAACATCTGTCCAATTCAAATAATTAAGTAGCATTCACTGGAGAAACTTTACAGTGATCTGACATAGTGATTTGCCTGTAGCATTTGTGAGGTGCTGTTGAGTAAGGTAGGATGGGCTTGAATCTGATGTGTTTCACACTTGTAGAAGGAAAGTTTCATAACTGCTGAAGTTCTTAGAGCTGATACTTACTTTTTCTTTCACAATGCTTAAGCTTAAGCAGCTCCAGGTGATTTTTTTTTTTTTTTTTGATGTTTACAGAATGGGTGGTACTACTTTTGTTAGCAGTGTCTGGAAGGCGCTGTGCTATTTCTGCTAGTCTTGTGTGTTAATATTAAAGCACTGTATCATCATAACTTATGAAACTTATGTGAATATTCTAGTGGCAGTTGCTTAGGTTTGGGTCTGTTGTGCCATTCCCCCTAACCATTTCTCCATTTTTATCCCCCTCAGAAAAGCTGGGGGTTGGGGAGGCAAAAAAGCTTGCTCTCTGCTTTGTACAGTTTAGGTAGTTGTTAAACTGCTTGTAGCTTGAGTAGCTGTTGTCCCTGTTAATGCCTTCTGGCACAAGGATGCTTTTCTAATTGGTTCTCCTTCCAGAAAAGTGATACACAGGTCTCCAGAGTGACTTGTCCCCAAAGCTGTTGGAAGGGAGGAGAAGCAAAGTGAAAGATTTCTGATTTCCAGGGGAGTGGGATTCTGATATGGGAACAAAGTGGAATAGTTTGATAGGATGGAGAGCACATTAGGGCTGTGAGGTGCTGGAATGAGTTGGCCAGGGAGTGTTCAAGGCCAGGTTGGACAGAGGCTTGGTTGGCGTGGTTTAGTGTGAGGTGTCCCTGTTTATGGCAGGGGTGTTGGAACTAGATGATCTTAAGGTCCTTTCCAACCGTAACTATTCTATGATTCTATGACAGGAGGGAAAGCACTCAGACCTCTGAAAGAAGAGAAACTGGAAGGGGTAAAGGGAGGAAGCTGGGGCTGCAGGGTGTTACGGAAAGGAGAAATAAAATAAAGGAATTCCATGTTTTCTCTAAGTCACTTAGTAGGCTTCAGAAAGAAGTGGATTTGGCAGCCTTTGTCTCTGACTCCTCAGTGCAACTTAACTGGTTTATCTTAGGTATTGCTTTTATGTGTATATTTAAAAGGAGCAGAAAACAATTTGCAGTGGATGCCAAAAGGAATAAAAGTACTTGGTGACATATGCTAGAATAATAAATGTCTCTTTTCTGTTACTAGGCTCAGAACTGAGTAACAAAATTGCAATGCTTTATTAGTTCAATTTTTATGTGTATTACAGGTCTTAGAAATTGTAGTATTGGTGTGTGTATGTTGGTTGGGAGGGGAGCATGTAAACCAGCTCTTTGAAACTTAGAGGTGATCTGCTACTTAGTATGTTTCTGGAACACCAAAATACTTGACTATAAAGATATCTGCTATGGAATTAAAAAGTTTGGACTGCTCTATTCAATGTTACCTCTGTCACTGTAAAATTTGACTGTTGCTTAACTTGAAAATAGAAAAAGCCTCTTCAATCCCAGTGACTCAGTCAAGGCTAGTATTAACTTGTGTAAACATTTGAAAGAGCAGTTTGGAAGGTTCTGTCCCACTGTGCTTTCTGCTATTCCTTATGTTTTTGTATTTCTTTGGATATAGCTTAATATTCTGCAATCCTTAAAAAGTAACAAACAATTAAAAAAACCCAAAATACCCAATGCAAATGAACTGATATGGGAGTAAAGACTCACTCTCACTGTTGGAATGAATGAATGAATGTTGGATATGTAGAGGGAGAGGCAGAGAAGGGCCAGAATCACTTGGGCAGAGAAATGGGTACATTTGAGTAGAGAAGACCAACTCAAGTGAGACGCTTAGTACGTAGTCCTTGGAAGGTGTTGGGATCACAGTCAAAAGGTACTCTGTCCTTACTTTATGGGCACAGGTACCAAAAATGTACAAAATACATTGTTTATTAGGCTTTCAATGTGAAAAATGTAATGGGGATGCCATATTGGCCTGAATAAGGGTGGCCTTGGCTTGTCAGTCATTGGAGAGTTTACCGGCAGCTGAGCCATCCCCATCGTCCTCTAGATCAGCTCAGAATTCCCTTTAGCAAGTGCAAAGCTACAGCTCTCTGTGAGCCAGCAACCAGTTGGGGTTGCAGTGCTCATGTCTGTGTAGGGGTGATCAGAGCATAGAGCGGCGTGCGAGGGCGGGTGTAGGGGTGATCAGAGTGGTGTGGGAGAATGGGTGCAGCCTGTTGCTGGGGTGAGGGATGGGGCTGGCTGCCAGTGGGGCACTCCAGTGCTGCCTCCCCATGGCATACTCTGGGTATGGGGGTTAAGGTGGAGAGGGTGGGTACCCCTGTGGTGTTTGAGTTCATACCAATACCTTACTTGAGCTCTAAACTGGCTTACAGATGCTGGGGGGGAAGGGAAGGAATCACTGTTGTTCTTCAAATGGATATGAGAAAAAAGTCCAAAGGAGTGCTCAGAATATCTGTGTTACACTCACTAAAGAGACAGTAAAGCTAACCCAGGTCTATTGGTATTGACAGTTAATGGTTTGACATTACCGTAGTCCTTAGTAATTTTAAACTGTCTTTGCTGTCATTTTAGTGTTCTTTTTTCTACGTTCTAAGCATTTGATAATGCATTTAGGTGCATATTTTCTGTTGATAAAAGCTATGCAGCAATGAGATAAAACCCCATAGTTTTAATTTGACTACAGACTGTCTTTTAAATCCATCACTCTTCAAGCTTAGCTCTATCAGTACTGCATCCAACCTTAATGCGCTACTGGTTTAAAGCTGATGTATTGTGTATAGTGATGCTGCTGCTGTTTCATTTATTCATATTTCATATTATTCATATGAGTTTATTTTGACCTGTGTTTTATTTTGGTCCAGTAGTGAATGTACAGACTCCTATCATGCATGTATAAGTATGCCAAAGCTTATAGGGGTTTTGTTCAGACCACATTGTTTTCAGGCCCTGAAGCTCATGCTTTAGACAAGCAAACTCTTTTGAAAATTTTTTTTTTTTGGCATCCAAAGTTAAGAATCAGACTATCTTACTGTAGGAATTAACTGTTTTTATAATTCATAATGTGATGCAGCAAAATCCCCTCCTATTGAATAAAGTGCAGTTTGCTTTGTAGAAGATGACTTCAAATACTTTGATTTAGTGATTTTTTTTTTGTAAGATAAATGCTAACCTACATATAGTTTGCATATATATTTAAATATATATATATATACATATAAAGAGCTGTCCTGTGAAATATCTGAAAGTATGATTTTAAATATGACCATTTCTTTAGATGGAGTGCTTCTCTTTGGGAATGGGGGAGAGGGCTCACTGCCTACATGCTCTTACCAGGAGAAGAAAAGCTTTTAAAATTGTGCTTGTTTGGGCCTCAGTCTGACAATAGTCTCTGGAGGAGCCAGCTCCTTCATCTCTACTTACATTTTTGAGCACCTTCTTTTCCCTAAGCCTGTTTAGTGTAGTGGTATGTGAGGACAGTGGCTGGTGTGAGACACCATTTTTTTTTGTGGGGGAGAACTGTATGCATCTGAATAATCCTGGTCCTGGATGCTATGGGGTGAATATGAGGACACATAGCTCAGAAAAAGTAACTATGAAAAGGCATTTCTGTCTCCTTACTGATTCAGAGAAAACCTCCTTGTTTCATTACGAGCATTGTTTTAAAGCTCATGTCAAAAATACCTTGACACTGTTGCCAGATAGGAGAACTTAAAATGTGTAGGTTTTTATGATTTGTCTTATTGTTGCATTTAATGTCCTGGATGAATCTCTTCTGAAACACACTGAGTGATATTTTTGACTTTTAAAGTGATGGTTTTAAAAATACCAGTTGGATGTCTCCTTCTCCCTTCTATTAATGAAAGTATAATGGAAGCATCTGGACCTGAAGGACCCGTTTGAAAGATTGTATCAGGGAAAGATTTTTTTGTTTGTTTGCTGTTTTTGTTTGGGTGTTGTGGGTCTGGTGTTCTGGGGTTGGGGGGGGGGGGGGGGGGGGGGTGTGG